>JAVJAP010000315.1:0-220948 GCA_034770075.1 Aralia elata
CCCTCTCCCGGTAAGTCAGAATCTGTGTCCAACATTTGATTACTTGTAATTATTTATTTATTCACAATTTTATATTTACGTGATTAGTCAAAATAATTATTTGTTTAATTTTCTCATTAATAATTAAAATTTGCTCATTAGTTATACGTAATTTACTAAATACTCATTATAACTAAGTTGTGTTATTATATACTTCCTTTTCGTCTAAAATTAAACATACATTTTGACTTTTTATAAGTTATTATATTAAAATTTATAATTCAAAATTGATTATAAAAAAAAATTTATTTAATTTAGGCTCCGTTTGTATTCAAGTTAAAACATTTTTCGAAAAATATGTTTTTCTTATATTATTTTTAATGTTTGGCCCAAGCCAAGGAAAACATTGTCAAACCGTTTAAATATCAATTTTCAATCAACCTGAAACGCACTTCTTCATTTATCTATAGGAAAATGACTTACGGTGATTTGAGATCTGTAAGTAATTTCCGGTGAAAAGATGTCCAAACTCTTATCTCCCAACAATAAGCTCATTAATTTTAATTCTCTTTAATTTTTTTTCCGTCGCTCACTTTAAACAAATTAATTCATTATTTTGCCTTCAATTAATTATAATTGTTTTCTTCATATAATATCTTTTATTCATCTATTAAACTCTCAAATTTTGGTTATAAAATTTCAAAAAAATAAAATTTTTTTTTTTCTTTTTAGAAGAAATTATAAATATGGGTAAATATTTATTTATTTTAATGACAGTTGTATATTGGATAAAAAAAAGAAGAAAGAAGAAGAAGACGACCAAAGTAACACTAAAAATATTATTTAATTAATTCAAAGTAGAAGAAGGATAATGGATCTTATCTCCATCTTATTTTCAGTTTAAGCAACCAAAACCCTAGAGAAAACAAGCCACCAAAAAACCTAGAGAAAACAAGTCATTTTTCATTGAAAAAAATTTCATCAGAAAAATTAGTTTCCGGAAAATTATTATTTCGACAAAGGTTTTTCTATGAAACAAAACGGTAGTTTAGTACCAGTATCAAATTAATATTTTAGGGTTCAATTTACACTTAATATAACATACAATTAGAATAAGTAAATTACAAAAATAAAAAACATAAACACAAAATAATTACAAAAATAACAACACAAATGAACACCTGGCAGGGGACATTAAGTAGCCATGACAGATGAGATGGAGGACGAGCCACTGTTCATATCCTTCCTATTCTCAAAATCCACCATATGAATTAACCAATTATGGAAGAAAGTCGTTGTAGTTTTGGGAAAAACAAGCTTTTTGCATCTTACTAGAAAGGCGGGGGTTTAGATCTTAGGCCTTAAAACCTCTAGATTTTCTGAAGTCTCTACTCGTTTGAGTTGACCCAACATCACTTATTGAGAACAGGTTTGGGAATTTGAGGGGATTTAATTCCAGTAGCTTCAGGACATATTCTGAACGCTTCATTTCGTTCATTGATTAATGGGTGGTACGGCTGGCGGTTATGTGTTCGTCGTGATGGAAAAATGTCGTTGAGGAGGAAGAGGGGATAACCAACTCCTTAATACAAAAGGAAACCAACCTTAAACATAGGGTTAACCAACCTTTAATACAAAAGTAATCGCAAAACCTTAATACAAAGGTAACCAACCCTTAATACAAAGTTTAACCTACAACCTTTAATACAGAAAGGTATCCAACCTTGAAAAAACAAAGGTAAACCAAAACCTTTAATATCACAAAGCTAACCAAACCATTATATACTAATACGGTAACCTCAAAACTTTATAACAAAAGTGACATAAACCTTAATACAAAGGTAATCCAAACCCTTAATTATAAAGGTAACAAAACCTTAATACAAAGGTAATCAAATAGTACAGATCTGGTAACCAACTTTTAATACATAAATCGGTAACCTATACCCATTTAATACAATGGTAACCAATATAACTTTTAAATACAATAAAAGGTAATCCAACCTTAAAATAAAGGTAAACCAACCGTTTAATACAAATGCGTTACCTTGGTATGAAGGTTTGGTTACCCCTTTATGTATGAAGGTTTGGCCCGAACCCCATTAACCATTTGTCCGGAAAATTATAGATAGAAAAGGTATAATATTAATTTTTTTAATAGGAGGGCCTGATTCACAGTTAGCTATTATACCATAAAGTAAAAGACATATCATCAGCATTCAGCAAAGAAGAGATGATAAAACTTTTAGAAGCCCCAGTGAACTAAACACCAACCCCACTTGATCCGGGTTTCATGCAAATCTCAGTTTGCCACTCACAAAATAGTAAGGTGGTAAAAAAAACCCCTTCTACACGAGGATAAGAAAAGATTAAGGCCTGAGTTGAGTCGAGAGAGGGGTCGCCATTGTCTAACACCAAGAGAGGGTACCTAAGTGTTAAATGCTAGAAAGTAGTGTATCTGTTGTATGTAAAGATGCACATTGGTAGTTTGAGGGGGAAAATACACTAACCAGGTTGGAAGGATGGATATTGAGCTGTTTTGATAAATGTTTTAGTAAAGGAATTATACATTATATGGACTTGCGCTTTGCTTGGTTCTATCTTCCTAATAACTATTGACATGTGATAAGGGCCCGAAAGAGGAGAGAGGAGGGCCCGGGATACTTTTGTAAATAAAAATAAAAAAGTGTAATACTTTTGTAATTATTTTATGGATGTATGATTTTTATAATTATTTTTAAAAATGTACTAATATATGTAATTAACCCTAATATTTAAACCTATTTTACCAAAAATGAATAATAAAACTGGGCCTTTATGTTACACTAAGTACCAAACGCATTTATTTACATGTAATAAAATATTATCATAGTGGATCATTAAAAATTCCTTAAATGTTTAATATTATTGAATTTTATTTTTAAAAAAATTGCATGACAGAATCAATATGTTTTAAGAATATAATAGAAGGAATATGTTAGTTGGTAGTGGCAAAAAACGCAAGGCATTGACTCTCATGCATGGGGATTCCGTGTGAAAGCAATCCATATGCCTGCCAGCGAAGCTAGCTCTATATTTTTATCCAATAATAAAAATTCAACCTTCCTGGCTGTTGTTTTTCATCACATTTATAATTCTCTAGAGAAAACATGTTTAAAAAAAAAATCATCAAGAATTTGCTTTAAAAAGAAGAAAGGCAAACAATCTAAACATTTTATAGCAAGAGAGAATTGAAGAAGATATATAGAGGAGAAGTACCTTACATGGATGGGTAAGTGGTAATAACTCTCATCTCCCCATTTTTTTATTTTTTTATTTTGTGTGTGTGTGTCTAAATTCATCTCCCTCTTTATCAGTGGCGGAGCCACGTAGGGGCTATGGTGGGCTGTAGCCCAAGTGATTATTTTGAAAATCCTTTAGTATATTTGTTTGTTTATAAGCCTGCCTAGTTCAGATAAAAAAGAAAAAAAAAACCCAAATCCCTCTTATCTCTTTTTCGGCTAATATCAGACAAAGAAAAAACAAAACCCCCAAATCCCCTCTTCTCTCTCTTTCTCGACAATATTACAAACCATGTAAGAACAAGAAAAACTACCAAATCTGAAATCCCCTATCTGGCTATCTCTCTCTCTCTCTCGGCAAATTTGGGGAAAAGCCTTGGCAACCTCCTCCCGTGGATTTACAACAGTAGGTTTTGAGCTCTCAAATCCTAGATTTTGGTCTTGTTATTGAAGCTGAATAGCTGATTTTTATTAGCCACAAATCTTTGGCTACTACAAGGATTTTGTATCATAAAGAATAAATCAAATTGAAAGTTATTTTTCATTATTTTAGACTTGTAGTGTACTTAGTTAATCATAGTTCTCAAGTTTGTTTCATAGAGTCGGATCAATTTGCACACTTGACACTTCTGAGTTTAAATATTTTATTAGAAGCAATTCACTCTAATTTTCAGTTCTTTACAAAAGATTTTAATTAGTTTGGATATTTTAGTTTTGTTTGGATGTTCTCAGTTTGTCCATTGAAGAAATTGTGGGATATTTGATTGGGTTTATATTTATCTTAGATTCATGATTTATTCTCAATTAATGAATTAATTACTTATGATATAATTGTGATTAAACAAGTCTATTATGAGTCAACATAGTGTATATATACCATATATTATTACTTATTATATTATCATTGTAATATAGTGTATATATATATATATATATATATATGTATGACCCGAAAGTACAAAAGTATTAAAAAAAATTGGCTCGGGGGCGCTACCCCCGAACCCCTGCCATTTCTGGCTTCGCCATTGCTTGTTAGCCCAGGACGTTCTCAATTCCTGGCTCCGCCCTTGCTCTTTATATATTCATAAATATAAATTTGTTTCATCTAAAGGTCTTTAATTTAGACTATATATATGATAAATACGTAATGTTAAATTAAATATTTGTTTCATTAACCTAACTTCTTTTATGTAATTTTTTTTTTCAGAACAAAAACTCAAGAGAATAATATTGATGGAAAGCTCATTTCAGCAGAAGAACTACTTGATTTTTTACGCAAAAATAGGTAGAATAAAGATACGGAAAAAAGAAGACACACAAGCCATAAAAGACATTCATATCAAAGCCCTAGATGACCTTGTCAATGTCAATTCACTATTCACCATAGCCGTGTTTGTGGGCTTATCCATTGCCACTCTAGGACAGCGCAAACCTCGAAAATCGGGGACGAGTGCAACGCCGGCTCGGGCGACGCCAAGATGCTCATTGTTTATGAAGTCATAGCTTTTTGCTTGCTTCCTTTTGTCAAGCCTTGTGGCAAAGGTACTAAAGCTTCATCTAAGCATGGATGGGAAAAAATATAAATTTATTCGCAAATTTTTGGACCTAAAAGAGGCTATGTTGTTTATTATCGGGAAGCGCATCGGTCGCCAGGATAGTGTTAATGAAGCTTTCGGTTGTCAATATTGTCCAAATTCGGATAGGTAAATTGTCGTGTGGGATTTCAGAGACTAAACACGCCGTGTGGAGTCTCGTTTCAATTGTTGGTTTTTGCTCTCGTTATATATGTTGTATCAATGGGTATAGCTATATTTGCTTCTTTTGAAAGTGATTAGAGAAGATGATGAAATGGTCTAGCTAGGTTTTAGTTAGATGGAAGTTTTTTTTTTTTTTTTTTTTCAGGCTTAAGGCTAAAATTTTATTGCGAATAAAAGAATATAATAGTACAACTAATGTCTGAGCTTATTAAAATACAAATGATATTTGACATATGCTCTATATGAAATTATGGTTAGCCTTGGCGCGTTGTAAATAAAAGGGATGAGATTATTATTTTTTCTCAAATATTTTTTAGTACTTTTAGTTACAAGTTTATTTTTCACTTTAAAAGTGGAACTCATTATATTCGTATGTTTAGTTGGGATTTGAAATTTATTGAAGAAATTTGTCACTAGATGAGGTTTGTCAAGTTTAACTTAAGAATAATTAGCAAGTTATAGTAATATAAAGTAATGTCTAGGGGAATTCAAATTAAATATGTGCTATACAAATTAGGGAGGGGTTTTGGTTAGCAGGAGAATTAAGAAAAGTTAATGTATTGAGAGTATTTTGAGAAGGAAAAATTAATTGTCAGAGAATTTTGTATATTGTAACAAGTGAGTTTGTAAGCAAATGGATAAAAGCAAAAACAAAAAATAGAACCGATAAGGGCAAAAAAGAAAAAAAAGGGAGGAAAAAGAAGGTCGAAATTGCAAAAGTGCTCTCGAAATTGTCACCTAATTTTAATTTGACCATTTAATTGGCAAAAAAAAATCAATTAATTTGATTCGGTTCAAGTCTCAATTAACAGCACTATACATCATTTGAAAAACCAAAACTAATTATTAAATTTTAAAAATTCATAAGTTAAAATAAGACTAAAATCATACCTCTAGAAATATAGTCTGTGTATATTTGGATGATGTAATAACGCATTATATCATTCAAGTAAAAGTCAACATACTTTTCCTCTTATTTTTAATTTTTTAATATCCAATAGCTAAGTCGTAAGTTAAAAAAAAATGTTGAACTTGAGTCGTGTTGTAGATAGAGCTGTAAATGATAATCGAGAAATAGAATATTTATCCGTGTTTGTATTTATTTAAAATGAATATTATTCGTATTCGATTTAAACAGATATTATTTATATTCAATTAAAGATATTTATAAATAAACAAATACGAATACATATATGTTCGTATTCATTTTAATATATTTGTCTGCCAATATATTTATCGAATAACGGATATCAGATATTCCAGTATCATAATCCCAAGTAAAGAGTGGGTCTCATTATAAAATTATAATATATTTCAATATCTTCTATAAATATAGTTTATTTAAATAGAGAAATTAACTCTTTTTTTCTTTTGAATTTTGTAATTAATTCATATGGTTGATGATTGTGTTATGTTATATTAATATTATAATAGTAATTTTTTAATTTTTTTAATTATTTATTTACTGATTTTAATTAATTATGCTAATAAATTTGGATAATTATTCAGAAACAGATAATATTCGAATTCAAATAGTTTTTTGAATATCGAATTCGAATGGTATCTTAAGAAATTCATCAAATATTAGATACGAATACAAATAAAATTTTTTTTTTTTCTCGAATACGAATATTACTGTACTCGGATTCGAATATCTCTGTTAGTTGCAGACTTGTAGTGAATTTGATTAAAAAAGTGAATTGGAATTTAAATGTTATTATGAAATGGATTGGGCTACCAACGAAACGGGTGGGCTACCAGTGGGCGAGCCCAAATTTTATTAGACTTAAAAATGTAGGCAAAAAACTCACCTTTTTGTAGGTGGATCGGGCCAACCCGCTTGGCTAGCTTAGTGCCCATGTCTAGTTCTAATTCTAATTACATTGTTCTTCCGTTCGTTCTTCTTTTTCCAGTCCTCTTAACGTTTAACATTATATAACCTGAAATTCCTTGACAGAAAAAGAAAAGGAAAAAGATATACAGAAATCAAAATTTTCATATATATAGAGAGAAAATTAGAGAGAAAGAGGAATGGAAGCACAGGCGGCGCAGCAGCAGCAGCAACAATGGATGATAAGCGCACAGGCACAACAGCAACCGCATCCATCGCCGGCAACGGCGACGGCGGCGGCGGTAACGTACTCATCGCAACCTTATCACCAACCCACAAACTCATGAAGAAGTCCGAACCCTTTGGATTGGCGATTTACCCTACTGGGCTGATGAGTCTTACCTCCATAGCTGGTTCTCTCACACCGGCGAGGTCTGTATTCTCTGTATCATATTTTCATAATATTGTATGTGTATGAGGATTTCATTAGTTTTGCTTATTGGTTATGTGTTTCATATGATAAATTACTCTTCTGCAATAGTCCCTAGGTTCCACAATAAAAGTCCCATTTGCATAATTTACAAATTTTTAGGATATAATTTTTTGTTTTATGTTTACCCCTTAATGTGGGTTTTAGTTTAGGATGATGACGTGATATTGAAGTTTTGATGCTAAAATTGTGGGCATTGTGTTATTTTATACTATCATTAGTATAAACGAGACTCTTTTGTGCGGAAAAAATTGCAAATGGGACTCTTTTTGTGGGACGGATGGAGAATTTGTTTTACTAGTGATGGAGCCCATTACTAGTTACTATTACCTAAACTAAAGATAAGAAGAGCTAGAGTAGCCAGGGTTGCACTGCCTAACGTCGGGGTAAATCGCAAATCATGCAACTGTTGAGTCTTTAGAAATAATTCAACTAAATCAGAAGACTAGATGGAAATTCATATGTTGCTGAATCTCCATACATCTAGTAGACGTGTAGAACCAGTGCTTAATGATATAAAAGTTAATCTTTGGCTGCCAGAGCTTAAGAGTTAAGACTACAAGTGCTAGTACTACAGAGATTACACAACATGACACCTATGGACTATGAACAATGCTCATGCCCCAAAAGATGTTACAAAAGACCCTTAACTGTGGCGCCCCCAAATCCGGGTAGTTAAAACCCGTACTTGGTGCTACACGATACTATTTATACAAACTGCTTATAATAAAAGATAACAATAGTTATTACATTAGAGGTATCTATCCCAAGTACGAAGACCTTTAGTATCTTTATTACATGATAGATATTGTATTTATAAAACAAAAGTCTATCTATTACAACAGCCATTTTTAACTACTCCTGTAGCTTTCCCTTGCCTTTGTCCTTTCTGGACCCTTCTACGCGTTCTGATTTAGCTGAAAACATTTATATTCAAAGCAAGAATGAGCATTCAATTGCTCAGCAAGTAATAATAGTTGATCAACAACGTATATCAAGAAATAAATGTTTTCTCTGAGATATGCTTTGATAGCAGAATAAATATTGTAAAGCAACTGAACGATTCTTAAACAACAGTATGTTTCGTTTGCCTTTTTGAAACGATATACTGAATTCTGTTACTGAGTGGTCGCAAGACCATGAACTTTTAGTTTTTCTTTTCTTGAAAAGGTTCTATCAGAAATCCATCTGTGAACCGTCTGATCTTACGGGCACGGTGGGTGATCAACCCGTTATGCTCTGTATTTATCAATACTATCTAATAGAATAGCATTTGTGTTCATCGTCACCGTCCCCAGGACGCAATATAAAATTTCCCGAGTTAGGGATGTTCTACTCAGTCTGAAGTTCATCCCAAAACAAAAGGAGTGAACAGCTTTATCAATTCTGAAAATATTTCAAGACTCAATTGCGAACGAATTGAAATAATCAAATCTTGTGTCTAGCCGAAACAAGTGGCTTAGACATTCATCAAATTGTAAATGTATACTGAATTTTATCAAGTACACCTGATCTTACCTTCATGATTTTTCGAAGCTGATTGGAATAAAATTATATAACTTTGTATTATTCATGAATAATTGCATGTCATTAGTTTGAAGTAACAAGTTTAGTAAAACTTGCTTATATTGAACAAGGCTAGAATATTTACTCAAAATAAATGAACTTATTTGAAAGTAAGAGAATTTGAGATACTTGCCTTGTCCGCTGACTATTGTAGTAAGATTAAGCTATATTTACTTTTACAGATCCTACACAATCATAATTACATGAATACATTAGCCACGTCTCATAATATATAACTTATATAGTTATATATGCACATTGGGTACTTCTATAGCTAATGTTTTACTCTTTGAGAACTTTTGTATTCTTTTCTAATCTTTTATTCTTTTACTTTTGATAATCACTTTTTGCTTTACTAGATTTCAATACGTTTTTAATATGTAAATATGTTACAAGGTCAGTTTATAATCCACTCACAATGTAATGCATGAGTATTCTATTCTTCTTATATTTCTCGTATATGTCCAAGGTGACTTTATAACATATTTTATGTATGGAAGGTATAAACAAATTATAACGTCCATATCAGGTTTTAATTTTCGTGAACTAACGTATTAGATTCTTTGCGTTGCCATAGCATGCTAACAGCCTGCTTAAAGTAATTGCAACTTCTTACTTGGTTTAACAATCCTAAGTTTAAACGCGTATTTTGTTAGTTTTATATTTTGTATTTTATTACAAATTCTATACGTTCATTTGTTTGGAATTAAGAAACTAACTTTATGGGTAATTAGCGAATCAACCCATGAAATTAGGTTGGGTAGAGCAGCCATAGCTGCTGTTGGTTCATTCGCCGAGTGCTGCTGTTGTTGGCTCGTTCGCCGTGTGCTGCTGTATGTAGACGGTAAAGTTGATTAGTGAATTGCTCGCAACACCTTAACCCCTCGTCTATATGTAGACGGTAATCTTGGTACAATTTCTCGCGTTCGGAAATCTGCGTTGAATGGACACCAACGACACCTTAACCCTTCGCTTATATTGAAGCGGTAGTCTTGGCATAATTGACGATTGATGCGGTAGAAGACGCCACACACAACTATGAATTGTTGTATGATAAGTCCACAATGAATCTCAAAGAAAAACTAAGAAAATTAACTTAGAAATTCTCAAAGAACTAAAAGATGACAAAAACCTCTCAAGAATATTGATAAACTCAAATTAAAAATGTTGATTATTCAATTACATCATCCATGTATCCTATTTATACTAATAGAATAAAACCCTAATCCGATAAGGAATAAAGAATTTGAATTAGAAAAGAAATCTTAGCTAGAAAACAATATGGAAATCAAATCTTATCTAATAAACATCCTAGTTACAATAAAATAGGAAAAAATCCCCAAAAGATTGCATTAAATCTAATAAAATGCGTCTTCGAAATCCGTATCGCGTCCCAACGCCCCAATGCTCCAAATTGTACTGGAACCAGCACCCCGGCGCTGCAATACAGGAACTTCCCTGGATCCCAGCGTCCCGCCGCTGCAACAAAGGCCAAATCCAGTGCCCCGGCACTGGTCTGAAATTTCTGACCATTTTTTTGTCTTTGTTCCACGCAATGCATCCTTGTGTTGTCGCGTGATCATTTGAAATCTCCTCGTCATGCTTGAACTTCCACAATGTCGTGTGAACTCTAATCTTTCCATGAATCGAAACATAATTTTATCACAGATTAGACGACACAAATGAACACGGCCTTGATGATTCACCTTGCGTTGATTTGGTCTTACTACATAAATTGTATCTAGCAATCCCAAATCAAATGATTGATCCTCTCCTCATGGTCCGCTTGATTTGAGCTCCATTTTAAATATCCTTGAATAGATTTTAGCCCTATTACTTTTAATCAATTGTTGAACTCCTTGGACTTGAGTTGAGTCGTTGTTGCTTGATGCGAGCCTAGTCAGGATTGTATCAGTTAGTGATCTAGGAATTACTAGTAATCCGTGTAATAGGAATCCATGTAATATGTGTGATTGGCATGATATATGGCACGCATGATATATAAGCAGCATTACTGAATATGTTATAGAATCCGTGTAATTGAATTGTTGAATATAGAAGCTAAAGTAGGCCCACATGATATATATATATCCTCCCCTTGCATGAATGATAGAATTGAATTGATGAACATGTCTGTGTATGTTATATTTGAATAAAGAAGGCCCACATAATGCCCAATGTAATCACATTATATTGAATATCACCACGTTTGATGCTGAATTATAAAATTCGTGCATGGGCTGAATTGAATTGGCCAATTGGATTAGTCTAATTGGTCTTTAATTTGACATTATTTGGGTTTGAATTGAGCTCCCTTAGTCCAATAATGCTTGAGCCATGCTAAATAATTGAGGAACAACTCTTTTATTGAATTTTCTTAAATAATTTTCACCCCAATTACTTAAAATCACCTGATGAACCCCCGAGACTTGAATTAAGTTATTGTCATTCGATGCGGCCCTGACCAAAATCGCATCATTCCCCTCCTCTTGAAAAGGATTTGTCCTCAAATCTGTCATTCCCTCCTCTTGAATAGGATTCGTCCTCACATTTGTCCCTACATCAAAACAAACTAAGTTAGCAACTATAGCAACAATGCAATCAAAATTCCTACCTAATAAAATAAACGTGTATGCATTAAAATAAACGCAAGAAAGACTATGAAAAGTTTCTTTTCCTCCTGGATCAAAACTCAGTATGTAGAACCCCTTCATGTTGCATATCCGTCCACTTATGAATTCTTGGATCAAAAGTCAATCTGATGACCTCGACCATTCATAAAAATACTCACTTCTTTGCACCTGGGTCAAATATCAATTTTTGAAACTTGTCACGTCGCATATGCAAACACTCTTGAATTCCTGAATTGAACACAACACAAAAGCAATCAACATGTATCTTTTGTGTATTCACTAAGAACTCAAGAAACTCAAATTTATATGCATAGTCTACTAGATCAAAAATTAAAACACTTCCATTTAGACTCTTAATGCATTATTCTGATTGGTTCGCATGTTGCTTAACGTTGAATCTATTCCTTTTCTACATTTGCATATCAATTTTCAGCCTTTCCCTTTCCATTGACATTAACAAATTCAAGATCAAGTAATTGCATTAATGGAATTAAAAGGTCACATCCAACTTCACAAGATGAAAACTCAATAGCATAATTAACACTACGATAATCACAAACAGACTTATAAAAAGAGAGAACAACAAATTTTCCCATGAAAGAATACAAAATATGGCTCAATATGCTCATGAAAGCATGCAATGCATTAGCTAATCCGAATGATATAACTAGACACACATGTAAACCATATCTCACTCCATTTTGACGATAAACACTTTCAAAACCAAGTTTAGACTCATTTCCATCTAAGATAACATTCTCAAAATCATGTAATGATGATTGCCCGAAGGGAAAGACATGATCATATCCAATGTTAAATAATGACAACTTATGTACATATTGAAGAGTATAAAAAATATATATACAAAAAAAAAATTCAATACATCAGATTTCTTGGTTTCAATTGTACTAACCAAATTTGTAACACACCATCAAATCCATCAATTCTGATCAAGCAAAGCCCTTAGAATTTTTGCTAGCCTAAAAAGCTTTCCCAAAAATTTGAAGGCATACGAATTAGAGCAAACCAATCCGTGAGGCTTGAGATTATTGAAAGTTCATTCAGAGGATCAATCTGAAGCTTACAATCGGCAACCCGTGACCCTTGTTAGTAACCATAGTTATATCTTACTATATTTTGTTTTGTGATAAGTTCTTGTTGAATTAAAATACTAAACTGTGATTTTGTTTGGTGAATTCAAAAAGAACCTATAAAAGAGAATATTGAGAGGTAAAATGCAAGAGTGGTGAGATCATTAAAGGGTAAAAGCAAATTGAGTGATACACGAGTGAAACATTGTTTGAGCGAAACACGTAAGGGAATGGTGAGAAAAAATTTTATCCACTACCTTTTGTTTTGCAGCAAAAATGTATGATTACGATTTTGAGAGTACTCCTGAAATTTGAAGGAATTCTTTCCAAAACAAGAATGATCCTTAAGCATATTTGAAGTGGGAGAAAAGGAAGGAGTGGGAGTTTAACTATTATGACTATTTCGAGCATAGGAAGGTCAAACTTGCGGTTTTAGAATTCTCTGATTATGCAACTACGTGGTGGGATCAATTTGTGATTAGGAGGAGATATGGAAAGCGTCCGATCGAGACATGGGAGCAGTTAAAACTGTGATGATCTGTTCCATATTCATGGGACCAAATCTTATTTCGTGGAAGTTTAGTAAACAATGTACGGTTGCCCGTTCGTCCACGGAGACAGAGTATAAATGTTTAACCGATATAATAGTTGAGTTAACTTGGCTTCAATATTTGTTTTTTGAGTTAGGAATCTTCATGTCCGAACCACCTATGTTGTGGTGTGATAATATCGGTGCGACTTACTTGGCTACTAATCCTGTTTTCTATGCTCGCATGAAACATGTGGAAGTTGATTTTCATTTTGTTCGTGAGAAAGTTGCACGACGAGATCTTAGATATCGTTTTATTTCCACGAATGATCAAGTTGCCGATATTTTTACAAAGCCCCTAGGTATCAATAGATTTAAGTTTTTGTGCAGCAAGCTAACGGTCATTCCACCACCATCCGCTTGACGGGTGGGGGGTATTAGACCATTCGATATTTTCGACAGCAAATGTTATCCGCTCAAATGGGTTTTAAATATATAGATTAGATAGTTATAGTAGTTGTGATAATATTTACTCTTATCTCTTTTATTTATTTTCTTATCTTGTATAACAAACACATGTATCTGGTTGTTAAACTGAATAGTGAAAATATTTTACACTCACTTTAGTTTTTGTCATTCTCTCATTTTAATTTTCATATATAATATCATGGATGAAATCTTAAGATGCCTATATGTTAACTTCATAAGGGAAACTTTCTATTTTCATTAATACTATGTAAATCATATTCACCTTACACAAGCAATTATAAATATGAATAGAAGTCATAACACCAAGATAAAACACATATTTACAATTTGTAGTACCTTTGCTTTACCGAGATACATTCTGGTTGTTGTCGTTGATTCTTTCAACTTTATACTAAATTTACTTTATATCAACATATACTCAGGCCTTAGAGTTTAGTCGATACTTTGTAAGGTTAATAACTCCATCACCACGTTAGTCTTACCTTCCTGTTTCACCATCCCTTGATCAATAGAGTGGAGGATGTAAAAGATATATAGGTAAATACAGCATAACGAAACCCATTGAATTACTTGAAACCATACTCATCCTTCTTAGGCACCCTTTATGCCCTTATTGTGACCCCCCCCCCCAAAAAAAAAATCTGTGTACTCGCTACAGCAGACTTGGTGCATCACTATTTATCCATATACATGATAACTAGCCATTAATATAAGTTAGGTTACACAAATACATTTATTATTTACATTATTTACACATACATGCTCATGTCTTAATTACATTACTAGAACTAAACATTAGTTCCAAAATATTACATTATTTATTTAACTAATACAATATTATTTATTTAACTTCTTCGTTGGCCTTGTCTTTTCCCTTATCCTTTATACTAGACCCCCCGGGTTCCTCTAACTTAGCTGTAAACATGAATTTTATGCAAGAGTAAGCAACTAATTTACTTAGCAAGTATAGCAGTTTAAAACAAAATAGAAATAACTTGAAACAAATCAATATTCAAAGATTTAAAAAGAATTATTCTTAACGACAATTTAAAGAAGTCAATGAAAATTTCTTTACAGGTTATTGAACTTCAAATTTTTGAAAAGATTTAAATTTTTGAAATCTCAAAATTTGTTATACATTCACAAGGGAAAATTTTTGAAGGTCACTAAGTGGTCATAGAGACCATGAACTCTTTCCATAACGTTCAACAGTCACAAAGACTGCGAACTCTTTCCATAACATTCAATAGTCACAAAGACTATGAACTATTTTCCCATAGTATCATTAGGTGATCAGCCTAATAATACATATGTTCGCGTAATATCTTTCTCATGCTATGTTTTTATAGCGTATGTTGGTTACCCGACCATAACATAATATCCCCTATTGCTAGGGTTGTTCATACTCAGTCATAACATCAGGATATGCACCAAAGCAATCTGGATTGGATTAAATTTAAATAGCTCCAAAGAGTCGTAAACAATTCAATAAATTGATAGAAACATAACAACTGAGTTTAGCCGAACAAATGGCATAAACTCCTTTTATAGACGGTCCAAGAAGCATTATTGAAAAATTTATAATTCAATAATGAACGAAATTCAAATGCACAAAAGTGCAGGAACTTGATTAAAAATTATGAGACACTATAATTTATAATTACACATCCCACCCATGTTCCTAGAAATCATAAATATTTCTCATACCCACCCCATTTCTCACGGAAATTAAAATTTAATAACCATCTCCATCACCACGGAGAATTTAAACTCCCACGGGACAATGCGAGGATTAATACTTTGTGAGTTTTTTTTTTTGCTAAGTTCCATACTCACACACCCATGAATGAAATAAGCGAACTCTTGACCTCATGAAAACCATAAGGCAATGTTACCGCAAGTTTTTTAATTTTAAAAAGGTTGATATTAGTTATATTTATAATAACACAATAATAAAAATGAATCATATGTTAATGCATACATGATAAAATAAAATAACAATAATATATTGACCCATATGTCTATATATATTTACATATACACATACACGATGGTATATATTTTATTTATGTAAATATATAAAGATATAAATACTAATTTAACTAATATATAAATATTTGTTGTTGAAAATATCCCGGTCCATATATGTTTATCTAAAACCACATCTTGACCTAAATGGTTAACCTATTAGGTCTATGGATCAAGATCAGTCGAGGTCTATTAGGTTTATTAGGTTAACACATCCTGACCAGGGCCACATCAAATGATGAGACAAATCCTTGTCAAAAGGAGATGAATGATGAGAGTATGCTTAGCTTAGGCATGGATGGGCAACAAGGAGATAAAACTTAGATTGATCCAATTCAAGTTCCCATTTGACCAATTACAAGGGCAAGGGCTAAAAGATTCAAGGAGGGGCTTAATGGACTAATTTAAGAAGTTCGCACTGAAAATTATTCAAGGAAATTCAATAAAAGAGTTGTTCTTCAATTAATTAGCATGACCCAAGCATTATTGGACCCAAGGGGGCGCAATTCAAGCCCAATTCTAATCATCCTAGCATTTCACAGATTTAGCAATTTTAATTAAGCAATTACAATACACGGATCAACAACTAAGCTAGCATATTCAGCATATGTCATATGGGCCACAGATCAACAACCATACTAATAGGTTTATACATTCATGTGGGCCAATCATCCTTCACGTTATTAACATTCAGCAAGCTGAATTAGTTTTTACGTGACAATCGTAAGGTCCGAACGCAGCTAGAAAATCTGATTTTGTGGGATTCAATTTCAATTTCAAATCTTATTCTTGGATTCTAAAAAATTAGTTTTTAATACTGATGTAATTAGGATTTTATTTAGTTAGAATTTTCATTCCAATTTTAAGTTTGATTGTTATGTAATTTGTTCCTTTTGTTTTTAGGATTAGGACTACTTTTAGTAGTATAAATAGGGGGACAAAGCTGATGTAATTGATACGCTTCATTCAATTAATAAAATACTTATGAGATTTTCACTTCTTTTGGTTCTTTAAGAATTTCTAAGCTATTCTTAGTTTTCTTTGAGATTCAATTTTGATTTATCATTCAACAATACATAGTTGGGTGTGGCGCCTTTTACCGCATCAATCGACGATTGTACTAAGGTTTGCTTACATATAAGCAACGGGTTAAGGTGTTGTTGGTGTCCATTCAACGCAGATTTTATTGCACTATTGATTGTACCAAGGTTCTCGTCTCAATACAGACAAAGGGCTGAGGTGTCGAGAGTGTTCCACCAAACAACTTACTAGAAACGATTCGGCGACCACCACCTCATGCAAGTGTGTCGTGGAATCTATCATTTGGTATCAAAGCTAAGTATCTAGCGGGTTATTTATCCTTTAATTTTATTGTTTGATTATCAAAAAAGAAAAAAAGAAAAAAAATCACTTTATTTTAATTGCTTGCTAACAAATTCAGTAATGATAATTTGAGCACTCAATCATCAATTCCGACCAAGCGAAGCCATAAACTTCCGCAAGCCTAACAAGTTTTCCCAAAAATTTAAAAGACGTACAAGGAGTTTACAAAGCACTCAACCCGTAACCTTGTTGGTAATCCGAGACGCATACCTTCTATTTTGTTCTTGATAAGTTCTTGTTGGATTAAATAGTATACTGTGAATATTGTTTGGTGAATTCAAAAAAGAACCTATAAAAAGGAATATTTGAGCGGTAAAAGGCAAGAGTGGTAAGATTATTAGAGGGTAAAATCTAGTTGAGTGATATACGAGTGAAACATTGTTTGAGCGAAACACGTATGGGAGTGGTGAGAAAAACTTTTATCTACTAACATTTGTTTTGCAGCAAACATGTTTGATTACGAGTTTGAAAGTACTCCTGAACTTCAAAGGAAATCTTTTCAAGACATGAATGATCCTGAAGCATATTTGAAGTGAGAGAAAAAAGAGTGAGAGTTTGACTATCATGACTATTCCGAGCATGGGAAGGTCAAACTTGCGGTTCTAGAGTTCTCCGATTATGCAGCTACATGGTGGGATCAATTTGTGATTAGCAGGAGAAGATATGGAGAACGTCCGATTGAGACATGAGAGGAGTTGAAAATCGTGATAAGGAAGCGATTTGTTCCAGTCCAGTTAAATGGGAGGAAGGAGTATGCATCTCCAAAACGTTTAGAGCAACATCTAAGGCGATCAACATTGGATGACGATAAGGAGGTTCATAGGTGGTTATACAGGTTGGAGTCACATTGGAGACAGCCAGAAAACACTCTTAAGGCGCATAGGGAGTTCAGCCAAGTGAGGTAAAAGTTGAAAAAGATCATGCTACCCGTGAAGAGTCATTGGTGACGAGAAAAGCTACAAGTGTGCAAGTTAAAAAGGAAGATACAATACAGTAAAAGGACATCTTTTATACTAGGTTTCTTGTCCAAAGTAAGATATGTATTGTAAAAATTGATTGTGATATTAGTACTAACATTGCTAGCACTACAATGGTAGAGAAGCTAGGTCTGTCTACAGTTGCACACCCTCACCCTTACAAGTTACAAGGGATCAACGATTATGAAGAGGTTGAGGTGAATAGGCAGGTGTCAGTTTCTTTTATCATTGGCAGATATGAAGATGAAATACTATGCGATGTAGTTCAACGCATACTTGTCATTTGTTATTTGGGAGACCATGGCAAAACGATAGACGCGTGAAGCATGACGGTTTTACGAATTAGTATTCATTCGTGCATAATTAAAGAAAAGTCACTTTTATCCTATAACACCCAAGAAGATTCATAAAGATCTAGAGAACTTACGAAAAAGTAGTGATCAAAATCAAGAGAGTGAACAAAATAAAGAGAATGGTCAAAAGATTGTGAGTAAAAAAGAGGAAGTAGATTAAAGTGAGGGTGAAAACAAAAAAGAGATTGAAAAGAGTGAGAATGAAACAGTTGAGATAAAAATTGAGCAAAAAGAAGAGAGAGAAAACCAGTGACTATGAAAAAAAGAGTGAGTGGGAAGGAGTATTGTATTTTAAATAACCGATGATTGTACGTTCGTACAAAGAGATGCTTTTGAATACTAACTAGTTTAACTCGGTTGTATCTATCTCTATTGTTTCTCTATTTCAGGTTGCTATCATTCCATACCGATCAACCTATAGCATTCTCGAGGAGGCGACGGAGTTACAAAGGCAAGTTGAAGAGTTAATAGAGAGGGGTATCGTGAAAGAAAGCAAGAGTTTGTGTGTCGTTCATGAGATCATAGTACCTAAGAAGGATAGGACGCAGAAATTCAGCATTAATTTCCAAGAGGTCAACAACATCACTGTAATGTATCGTTATCCTATTCTTTGCTTAGATAATATGCTAGATGAATTGCATAGTACTTGTATTTGGTCTAAATTTGATTTGATTAGTGGTCATCATCAAATTAGCATGAGAGATGTGATGGATGGAAAGTTGCATTAACATGTGATTTGTATAAGTGGTTAGTTATTTCGGTTAGATTAACTAATGCATCTAGTGTTTTTATGAGTTTATTAAAATATGTTTTGCATGCTTCCATTGATAAATTTGTTTTTGTTATTTTGATGATAGAATCATCTTTATCATAAACTATGGAGGATGTTTAATATATGTTGAGTTGGTTTATGATCATACGTACTGTTTATTCCCGTTTTCAATGTTCTTATTTTCATAATATTCATTCTAGTTTTTCTTGTCAGTATTCTTGTTTTCATACTGTTCAATCTGTACATAAGTTGTCGTTATTTAACATTGGTCGTGATCATGTCTTTCCATTAGAGTTATCATCATTGCATAATTTTAAGTATGCTAATATAAATGGAAAGGAAATGATTAAAATTAATATGCAGATACAGGAAAGGAATAAATTCAACGTTGAGTGTGCGAACCAATCGGAATGATGTATAGAACATCTGAAAGGAACAAGTGCACAAAGGATACGTTCCATCTCGCTCTTGTGTTTATGGGTGAGTGCGTTTTACGCTCCATCTCAACCCACCACAAGACATCTGTATTTTTTTTCATTCTGTAATTTCCACAATTTTCCATTTTTTTGAAAGATTTTTCTTGCACAAGGTTCTACAAACAAAATAACAGTTTAAACAAGTCTCAAATCTCAAAATCAGTGCACAAAGGATAATCCCACAAATAACTCAGTCAAGTAATCATGTATCCCATATTCAAGTATCCATGCAAAGCAATCCTAATTCAAAATTAGTTCATATGGATCCTAACTAAGTGATTATTATTTATCAGTTAATAAAGCATCAAATCAAATTCTGCAATATATTTACTCTACGATTTCAACCTTCAAAAGCTTAGCAGAACACTACGATCGTACAGTCAGAAAAAATTTCAATTTTTTTTCAGAGCATCATATCCAGCATATTATATCCTAAATAATAACCTAATAACTCAAATAATAACCTAAACCCCTCCCCCACACTCAAACCTTATATTGTCCCCAATGTAAGACAATCATGCAAAGAAGATGGTACTACTAACTAGCATGCATCTACAAAATAAAAAGTAAAGGGATAAAAAATCAAATCTGAATCTTAAGTTGCCTCCCAAGCAGCTGCTCTTGTACTGTCATTGGTTTGACATCAATCCTCTCTATCTATGTAATTGGACTTGTAAACTGCAAGTGAGCTGGTAGTGGTTCCAATTCTAAATTAGGAGCATCCTTCAAAGCTTGATTTTGCTCCATTATTACATCTTCCTCTATCTCCCAGCCATTAGAAACTGCAGCCCTTAAATCCTCCTGTTGTTTTAGCTCAAAAGATTTCTGCATTATAGGGTCAAAAATATCAATAGCAAAAACAGAATTAACCATACCAAGATACCTTATAACCTCATAATCATTGATCTCAATCTCTTTATCATTAAACTCCATAGCCAAGGTATTTTTGTATTCATCAATCAGTGTATCATCCATGTTCTCATTGTAGAAATTTGTAGGAATTATCAATTCATCTACCTCTTGTTTCTCCTCCTTAGACTTTGGATACCTGAATAGACAAGGTAAGGGGTTAATCTCAATCTGAACAGAAGAGTTAAGAATTACCTTAGATGGCTTTGTCTCCTCCTTAGCATCATTCTCAGTATTATTAAACTCTTATCCCCTCCTCTCCAGTTCTGCTAGAAATTCTTCATACTCCTATGTATATAACGTTGAATGTTTTCCAACTTTGTATCTCTTCGTTAAGACTTGAGGAAAAGGAAGCACTGGTTTATAGTCAGAGAAAAGTTGAATTTTACTTCTGGGAACTTCACAGTCATCCATAGGCCAGTTGTTTGTGCTACTATTGTCTAACTTATTTTGTAATAAGAGCACTGATTGTCCTTCCTGACATACATCTGCACCACGTCCCAAGGTAATCGCACTTACATTCTCTCTTGGATTGACAACTATTTATGAAGGTAACCTCCCTGAGCCTTGAGAATCTTATCTACCAACTGTTGTAGCAAGCTGACTAACTTGATTCTCCAACTGGTGTATAGAAGTCTTTGTTTCCTATTGAAACTGTTGTACTTGACTCATAAAGGCTTTAAACATATCCTCAAGAGATGGTTCAGAACTGGAAGGAACTGCTTATTCATATTGGTACTGCTGTTGTATCTGTTGAAAATCAAGCTGCCTATAATCTCCACAGCTCAAGTTGGAATGATCTCTCCATCCTAGACTGCTAGTGTCAAAATAAGGATCATATTGCTGCTGATGTTGTCCTAGGAATGTCCCCATAGCATTGACTTGATGAACAATGACATCCTCTTGCAATATTAGACAATCATCTGTATTATGCCCTGACTTTGAACAAATTCCACATACTCTTACTTTTTGCATGTTCCCTGTAACCATCTGTCGAACTAAAGTAGTTAAATTAGATATTGGTTGCCCAATATGATCAGTGCTTACCTCATTCACCCTTATCAGTCCATGATTGAATTGCTCCTGAAGGTAGATAATATAACCAGTCCTTTGCCAGATCTGCTAATGAGAATGGAAAAGCTCTAAGCTTGATTTGTTCCTCTGTCACTCCTTGTGGCTTCATGGTTGAACACACCACATGGAACTCCTTTAGATGCTTGCATGGATCTTCACCTGTAAGACCACGAAAAGTAGGTAAAAGATGAATTAGTCCAGATTTTAATTCAAAAGCAACATCTAAAGTAGGATACTCAATACACAAAGCTGGTTGATTAAGATCAGGATTAGCTAGTTCTTTCAAAGTCCTGTTGTTGGAAGTAGCCATCTCAATTTCTTCTTCTGATTCAGTAGATGAATTATTTGACAGAAATTCAATTGCTATGTTAATACTAGGTGATGGAACAAAAAAAATTTCTGGATCTGCAGTTGTGCTTTTAGCTCTACAATTCTCTTTCCTTGTTATTTTCTCTATCTCTGGATCAAAATTTCAATTCAATAGAGTGAGAGGATTGAGTTATAAAATAAATTAAAAGAAACAAAGAATAAATCAAAACGAATAATCACTCCCCGGCAACGGCGCCAAATTTGGGAAGCTGTCGTTAAGCAATCCAAAAATAAACCTCACTTTTACTCTACAAATTTAAATAATAAGCATAGTAACAAGTAAGGATCGATCCCACAGAGAATGATATTGTTTTGAATTTATTCTAATGTTTCTAACTAAAAACAGTAATTAAAAGATTTGGGGGGTTTTGAGTTATGATTAACTAAAGAAAATAATGTTAAAATAATAAAGATAATCAAATAAATTAAAGCTTCAATTCTTCAGTTCAGCTTCACTAATTTATAGTAATAAAATAATCAAGTTAATATTATTTCTTCCTTCAATGAAATTAACAACCCTAGATGATCAGCAATCGCTCAATTATCCGAAATCCTCCTTAAATTTTAAATCTAATGTGACAATCGCCCCCACTAGACTCTAACTATTATATAACCCAGAACTACCAGTCCAAATTTAATATAACAGAAGTATTAAGAATTAGAGAATTAGGTTGTTCCAAGTAACAATCACACTATCAGGGATTATTTAACTTGCCTTCTGATAACCTTAATAATACCCAAAAGCTTGTCCACAATCAAATATTATTAAGTACTACCTTTGATTAGATACAACATCATTTTCTTAATATTATATCTTAATCTAGCAATTGATATTCATCAGATTAATCTAACTGGCCACATTAAATCAATCAGATAAAATAACATATAATCAATTAAAACAGATTATCAGAATAAATCTCATATACGAAGGAATCAATAATAAAAACTCAATTATACTATTAACTGAAAATAAGGTTCCACATCCCCTTAGAACTGAATAAAAATAAACTAAGCTAACATGCTGATAAACAAATAAAATATGATCTAGGATGATGATCCAGGATGTCCAAGATGTTCTCAACTGATTACAAATGAAAGGTATTTATAGATGCTTTAAAACCCTATAAGAATTCTAATCCAATTCTACTTCGGAAGTCTTCACTTTGCAGATATGGTAGGATTCTAAATCCTTCTCAATCTCTGAAATCTAGCTTTAAGTAGCTTTCTTATCAAATTAGATTTAGTTTCCAAATCCAAGTCTTCTTCAGTTTTCTTTTCCAGTTCGGCATCAGTTTCCATATTTGATCAGATTCCATATCAGACTTTACTTCCCATAATCAGAGATACTTTCCATGTATGATTGTAACTTCATCTCCAAATCCTGTTAGGAATCATATCTTTAAGCTTCAATGTTTCAAATCCTACTCAGAATTGGAAATCTGCATATCGACCAAAATCGTATAGTAACACTTTCTCAGCAAAACGTAGAGTATACTCCGCACTAGCACTTATCGCGATCGTAGAGTAAACCTCGGAATCGTAGAGTAACTAGCTGCCGAGTAAACTTGTCAATCGTAGAGTAGACTTCGGAGTCGTCGAACAGACAACACTATCGTAGAGTTCACAGCCACTCAAGCGTAGAGCTCCCACTCTACGAACGTAGAGTACTAAGTCAAATTGTCGCGTGACTCTGCCTTAATCTTCCTGCGATCGTAGAGCTGCCAGATTGCACCCTAACACTACAAACGTAGAGCCCTCACTCAGCGATCGTAGAGTATTCTGCAAAACAACATAAAACTCATCATTAAACTCCATATTTACAAAGTCACATCAATTCTTCATAAAATCTATAAACACCTTAATTAAGCTCATAAACACAAAAAACATATAATAATACTAAGTATAAAGGAACCAAAAACATCGAATATTCTGCACCTATAAGGGCTAAAAATTATTTAAGAAAATTCTGTAAAAAAATTGTTCTTCAATTAATTAGTATGACTCAAGCATTATTGGACCAAGGGGACGCAATTCATGCCCAATTCTAATCATCCCAGCAGCCTACGGATTCAATAATTTTAATACTTAACATGCAACGTGGGTCAAGCTTAATATAATCAGCATATGCATGCAAAACTAACATGCAAATACATGCAACGCTACTTGCCAATCACGTAGGGCCTTCTCAACTAATTGATGCAGCATGCCAATGGGACCGCGGATTTGATATACTAACTTACATTAACATATGCAGTAAGTATCATGCTAGTTTAATCCACATGTGGACCACGGACATGCAAAGGAGTTCAATTGATATTAACTAGGGTATATTGATCTTATTAAGCAATTACAATACACGGATCAGCAACTATGCTAGTATATTCAGCATATGTCATGTGGGCCACGAATCAACAACCATAATAATAGGTTCATACATTTATGTGGGCCAATCATCCTTCACCTTCACGCTATTCAGCAAGGTGAAGTAGTTTTTACGCGGCAATTATAAGGTCCGAACGCGGCTAGGAAATCTGATTTTGTGGGATTCAATTTCAATTTCAAATCTGATTCTTGAATTCTAGAAAATTAGTTTTTAATACTAAAGTAATTAGGATTTTATTTAGTTAAGATTTTCATTCTAATTTTAAGTTTGATTGTTATGTAATTTGTTCCTTTGGTTTTTAAGATTAAGATTACTTTGAGTTGTATAAATAGGGGACAAAACTGATGTAATTAACACACTTTATTCAATTAATAAAATATTTGTGAGATTTTCTCTTCTTTTGATTCTTTAAGAATTTTAAGTTATTCTTAGTTTTCTTTAAGATTCAATTTTAACTTATCATTCAACAATACATAGTTGGATGTGGCGTCTTCTACTACATCAATCGTCGATTGTACCAAGGTTCTTGCTTCCATATAAGCAACGGGTCAAGATGTCGTTGGTGTTCCATTCAACGCAAAATTCATTTCACTATTGATTGTATCAAAGTTCTCGCTTCAATATAAGTGAAGGGTTGCGGTGTCGTTGGTGTTCCACCAATACAACTAGCTAGAAACAATCCGGACGACGACCACCTCAAATGACGAGACAAATTTGATATATTTAATTTATTTTTTTATATATACACTTTTTTTTAAAATCAACAAGAAAAAATAAAGAATAGATAACCCGCTAGATAACTCAGCTTTGATACCAAATGATAGATTCCACGGCACGCTTGCGTGAAGTGGTCGTCACCCGGATCGTTTTTAGGAAATTATTCAGTGGAACACTCTCGATACCTCGACTCTTCATTTATATTGATATTGAGACGAGAACTTTGGTACAGTGTCAGCGACACCTTGACCCATTACTTATATGTAAGCAAGAACATTGGAACAATCGACGATTGTTGCGTTACAAGACGTCACACCCAACTATGTATTGTTGAATGATAAGTCAAAATTGAATCTCAAAGAAAATTAAGAATAGCTTAAAAATTCTTAAAGAACCAAAAGAAGAGAAAATCTCACAAGTATTTTATTAATTGAATGAAGTGTGTGAGTTACATCAAATTTGTCCCCTATTTATACTACTCAAAATAGTCCTAATTATAAAAATAAAAGGAATATATTACATAACAATCAAACTTAAAATTGAAATAAAAATCTTAATTAAATAAAATCCTAATTACATTAGTATTAACACTAATTGTTTTTTTTTCCTTATTGGAAACAGATTATATAAACTACTAGAACCAAATATTCCTCCATTTGAAATTAGTGAATCCGTAATGTTGCCATATAAAACAAATTGTTTAGCTTCTAGAATTCAAGAAATCCTTGCCGCGTTCGGACCTTCTTGCCGCGTAATTAGAACAAGGATTCCAAGGTTTAAAAGAGAAAAACACGGAATTGCTTGCTGAATATTATGAATGGCTTGTTGTAGCCTTCTTTACATGTAATCTGAATATGTTATGCTTAAAAGGCCCCCACATGGTATTTGCTTTAGTTGCCCACGTCAGCTTAATTAAATTAGCCAGCCCACATGAATATCTTGATGCTTGCTGGACGAATTTTTATTATGAGGTTCAGGTTTTCCTAACACCTTTCATTACATTTTCGACATGTGTAATAGTCATACATAATTAATATAAATTGGCCCCCACATGTTATGGCTATTGGTTAAAGAAATAATTATTGTACACGTGTCAAAAATATATAGGAAGGTTCTTTTCCTAATTGAAAGATCTGGACCTCCTAATAAAAACTCTTTGTTGTACATATTAGTTTAGAGGGTCCACTTGATTGGCTTGATAGCTTTGCATGCATGCATTTGCTAATTATACCCACGTGATTGGCTTGATAGCTTTGCATGCATGTATTTGCTGATTACATTAAGTTTGGCCCACATGCTATATTAAGTAGGGACATTTACATTTAGTAGTACATTTTTAGAAATAATTACAATAATGGTGTATAGATAAAATAATTACAAAACTAATACACTTTTCCATATTTATTTACAATATTAGTGTAATTAGGATTTCCTTAATTTAGGGGATAAACTCTCTCCTCCATTCTATCCCTTTAATTTAGTTTCCATATCAGTTTTAAAAAAATAAAAATAAAATACTCATTCTCTCTCTCCCCTCCCTCCCTCCCTCCCTCCCACCGCCCCACCACCTCTCTCCGCCGCCCGCTGCCCCTCCGAATTATGCTTTGAATTATGCTAATTATGTAAGGCGGCTTTATGTTCCAATATGACTTAGTACGTGCTACGAGGTTAGGCTTTAGGATATGATATGAGTTGGATATTCTCAACCATTCATCTAATGAAAATATAATTGAACACTTTTTATTTTTTTTATTTCTTTTTTTAATGTGAGAGTATGGAAGATAAAATACCCATGCCAATCTTCTTCTTCTTTTTAGACCGTCTTCCATCTCTGCCGACAACCACCGCCTCCTCCACCACTTTGGTTACTTAGGTTTAAATTAATGAGTTGAAATGTATTTGGGTGTGTTTCAAATTTATGGTTACTAATTAAATTAATTTTGGTTACTGTATAATGTTGAGTTGGTAACCATTCATAATATTGGTTACCTTGGTATAAAGGTTTAATTACCTTGGTATGAATATTTGGTTACCTTATTATGAATGTTTGGTTACCTTACTGTGTATGTTTGGTTACCAACTGCAATATGAAAAAAGTATGGTTACTAATTAGATTAATTTTGGTTACTGTATAATGTTGAGTTGATAACCATTCATAATATTGGTTATCTTGGTATAAAGGTTTAATTACCTTGGTATGAATGTTTGGTATTATATTTATGTGTGCATTGACAAACTTCATTATCAGCTTCATGTTTGATGGATAAAATAGAGGTGCACTCTTTATTATTCTTGAGAAATAGAAGCACTCGTGAGTATCGTGATAAACACCTCTGGTCAAATTGGTTATGGGTTTAAAACTCTGTAGAGACCTTTAGGGCTAGAAACACCGATGTAAACTTAAAAAAATAAAAATAAATAAACAAATAAAATAAAATAAAAACTGGTGGAGGGGCGGCGGGCTACGGAGGGGCGGCGGCGGGGAGAAGTGATGGGCCGGTGGGAGGGAGGGAGGGGAGAGAGAGAATGAGTATTTTTTTTATAAAAAAAACTGATATGGAAACTAAATTAAAGGGATATAATGGAGGAGAGAGAAAGTGATATTATCCTCTAAATTAAGGAATCCTAATTGCACTAATATTGTAAATAAATATGGAAAAATGTATTAGTTTTAAAATTATTTTTTGGATGCACTTATCTTGTAATTATTTATTAAATGTTGTATAGTATTGTAAAAAACCCTATTAAGTATTAGAATTGCGGCCCGCTAGGATGATTAGAATTGGGCTTGAATTGCGCTCCCTTGGTCCAATAATACTTGGGTCATACTAATTAATTGAGAAATAACTCTTTTATTGAATTTCTTTGAATAATTTTCAATCCAAACTTGTTGAATTAGCCATTAAGTTTCTTCTTAAAACTTTTAGTTTGTGCCCTCGTAACTGAACCAATAGGAACTTGAATTAAGTTAGTGGCGTTCAATGCGGCTCTAATTAAGATCGTATTATTTTTAATTTTTTTGCGACGACCACCTCATGCAAAAGTGTTCTTAATCGAAATTCTTGTATTTCAACGTGGGATTTTACTATCACGCAGTACCTCAACAATTGAGACAAGTAGAGGACAAATACGGGTGAGGATTAGGGTGGAAAAAGCAAATATCATCCTCTCTGCATCTGCACATATAACTATTCGGTAATTTCATATCCCCGGACAAGAGTTATTATTCTACTTAATGCAGTTGCGTTCGTCAGATTAACATTGTCCGCAATTATTTCTACTTACTGTACTTGTACTAGAATAATACCAACATGAGGTACAATTATATCTTAATTCTTTCTCTAGATCAAGTTGTTATAGAAAATGATGATTTATACTCGTAAGTTGCGTTAAAATTGATAGATTAACAACTTATCATTAAATTGAGCCTGCTGACAGAAAAAAAAAATATAAAAAAAAAAACTCTAGTCTTTCCAAAATATATATTTTGTTGACATTTGACATAAAAGATAAGAAATGAAAAGGTAAACGAAATTTGTTGATATAAATGCACCATTTTGTCAAATTCAAGTTCACAGACAAAGCAGTTTAATTTTCACCTTTTAGAGATAGGAATGGCGATTCGGGGTACAGAAAGTCACACAGATGAACTGTATGAAGCATCTATGAAAGGGTGTACACTCACCTTAGATAGGTTGATCCAAGCAGACCAACTCATTCTTCATAAAGTTTCACTAAACTCTTATACTGAAACTCCATTACACATTGCATCTTTACTAGGTAGCCATGATTTCGTAATAGCAGTTTTACAAAATAACCCCCAGCTCGCCACTGAGTTCGACTCACAAGGGCGATCGCCTCTTCACTTGATTGTCAAAGCATTGTTAGATGTAGACAAAGATGTTTGCGTTATTCGCGATCATGAGGGTAGAATTCCTCTCCACTTGGCGGTGATGAGAGGACAACTGGAGGTTGTGGGCGTGTTGATCGAAGCAAGGCCTGAAACTATAAGGATGAATCTTGACGAACAAACTGTTTTGCAGTTGTGTATTAGGTGCCACCAATTCGAAGCACTAGAACCTTTCATGGAATTACTTGGTGAAGACGACCAGTACTTTGGCTCAAAGGACCGCGATGGTAACACTGTCTTGCATCAAGCTGTAATATTTAACCAATTGAAGGTATGTTGGTACTTGGTACCATACACAACCTTTCAAGTGTTTCAGTTCATTTTGAATAGTATGCTCAAGTGTGTACTAGGATAGACAATGTGTTTGCGGTGGGTTTTCTTGGTAATTTCAGTCAAAACCCTAGTAACGATCAGAGTGTGTCGTCAAAAAGGTTTAAGGTACTTATGCGTGACAAGGTATTACAAGCTTTACATATATGCAAGTTGAGAACTTATAGTTAGTAAAGTTTTTACTTTACTTGCAATATATTTAAAAGGTCATAAAAAAATTTATGACATGCTATGAAAGAAAGCTACTAAGTTTATTTGACTTAATAACCTCACAAAGACTTTTGTTTTTAGATGATTTTGTGTTTATGGCCCCCCGATAGCATGAAGGTGGTGAACGAGGATTTCTAACCGTGATAAAGAATAATTATATATATTGGGAAAGTGGTTTCCTGAAGGCTCTTTTATCTTCTTTCTTTTGGAAGTTTCCTTCTGTCCGAATGGGTGGTTATGCCATTTGGGTTATCCAACGCCCCGAGCACATTTATGAGGGTGATGAATCAAGTGCTCAGACCATAGTAATGATCTCTATTGTAAAAATTTCAGGTAGTTTGATCAAAATCGTATGGGATTTTTATAGGTAATCCACTCTAATTTAGTTGTACTGTGATAACAATTAATTTTGATGTAAGTTTTGTTAACCAATATAAAGTATCATAGCATCCAAACACGTAAAAATAAATAATATGACCATCAAAAAGAAGGTCAACATAGGTGAACTTACTGTAGAGCATATTTATACAAATGATATGGTTGCTAACTCCTAAGCTAAAGTTTTTCGCCTTGTATCTTTAAATAGATATATTGCTAGTATGAGCGTAAATGCATCATGGGATGTGTTTGTTCAATGGGAGTTATATAGTTTGTTTTTATAAAGTTTTTCATCTGTAAGGATTACTTTCAGTAATATAAAGGATTATAATGATTGTCTTTTGCATGCAGTTAAAGAAAATAAATTACAGCTTTTTGTTAACTATTGTATTTAACACGTTTATGTTAAATATGTAGACATATCATTATATAAACTATCAAGATTATGTCAATCTTGAATAAAATTTGGACATTCAGTTTAGCCTTTCAGGTACGTCTTATGACACATAAGTATATTTTGTGATAATAATGTTAAGAATTAATACGAGATTTGGTGGAATAATAAAGTGATGACCGGCGATTAGATAACCAATGAGGATTAAATTCGGGTGTTAATAGAGTTAGGTCGCCACACTATCATATTAAATCCATGTTAATAGAGTTAGGACCCTTGTGACCATGGTTGGCTCAATGTCAATTAAAATATACAGTTATGTCTATGATTCAGAGTTTGAGGCTCTATAGGATTGGATTGACTTTCAGAGTAATTACTGGACCAATGGTTTATCAAAAGCACGAGCACAAAGTTTTAGAGTTATTAGATTGTGATTTGTTTTTTTATAAAGTTTCTTATTAACTTGCGATTTATCAAATGGGAGAATGCATGTAAGAATATTTTATGGAATAATAGTTATTGTATTTATATAAAACTAGGCTAATCGATTGGTCTAATTAAGTGTAATATATAAACTCTAGTAAAGTCTAATATGAGCCGACAAATGTAAATAACATAAGTAAACTTTTGGACTTGTCATAAGTAGGCCTATTAAGTTACTAATCAAGAGTCATACAAATAAAGAACTAGCTTGGTCATCTCTCTTAATTCTACAAGTATAAGGATTTCATAATATCAAAAGATTATTGAGAGTTTCTTATCAAGCCAGCATCTAGGGAATTAAGGGAGTAAAATCTTGTTCATCCAGAAAAAATTAATTAGTTACATTCATTACGGATTCCAAACAAGGTACACAATATTATTATATTCTATAAGTTTTAAGTGTTACTTCTCCTATCTATGTTAAAGGGCAGCATTATTAATTATTACAAAATTATTCTAACAATCAATACAAGCAAAGTGTGTGAAGAAAAAACAGAGAGTTTCAAGTTCATAGGAGAGTCATGACCAAGATGAGAGTCAGTAAAGTAAAACACATATACACTAGTTAACTTCCTTTTGTACAAATATATCAGTTGAAAGGTTGAGAATCTATATATATATCGAGCTTAGATTGTAATATCAGATCTATTTAAAGCTCATAGGCTATATGATTGATTGTGCATCCTTAAACAACTTGTGAGATTTGTTGTATTTCCTTAAATAACACTCTTTATTTTAGATAGGAGTGGTTTTATGAGAACCTTGAAAATAGACGGAATATGGAATAGGTTATCTATGAACCTACAAAACAGATGAGTTGTGCACCCGTGTGCATAGGTAGCATAAGAGATACTAAGATTACCTAGAGATCTTAAGAAACTGTGGAAGTTACAATTGTGCAACTAGGATTTGGACTAGTGCCCCCATGGACTAGGCACACGCTGAGTTGAACCACGTAAAAATTTCATATGTTAATGTGTGTTGCTTATTTTCTTTACATATTGTTGTGTGTTTTGTTTATGTATTGAAATTACTGTTGAGTCAATTGAGTTCATTTGTAAACAGAGTCATCTTCGTACATAGAGTCAATCGTACGCCCACACTTAGATAGTCTCTGAGGAAGTGATAACTTTATTCCACCGCCAAGAGTTGAGAAATTTGCAAAAGTTTTGAAATTATCAATTCTTCCCCTCCCCCTCTCCGTAAGTCAGAATCTGGACCAACATTTGATTCTTGTAATTATTTTATTCAATTTTATATTACGTGATTAGTCAAAATAATTATTGTTTATTTCTCATTAATAATTAAATTTGCTCATTAGTTTTACGTATTTACTAAATACTCATTTAACTAAGTTGTGTTATTATATACTCCCTTTCGTCTAAAATTAAACGTATATTTTGACTTTTTTAAGTTATTGTATTAAAATTTAAAATTCAAAATTGATAAAAAAATATATTTAATTTAGGCTCCGTTTGTTTCAAGTAAAAAAATTTTTGAAAAATATTTTCTTAATTTTTCAATGTTTGGCATGCCAAAAAAAACATAATCAACCGTAAATCAATTTCTAGTCAACCGAAAACTCTTCATTTATCTTAGAAAAATGACTTACGGATTTGATATCCATAAGTAATTTTCCGAAAAAGATGTCAAACTCTATCTCCCAACAATAAGCTTTAATTTTTATTCTCTTTATTTTTTTTCATTGCTCTTTAACAAATTAATTCATTTTTTCTTCAATTAATTTAATTGTTTTCTTCATATATATCTTTTATTCATCTTTAAACTCTCAAATTTGGTAAAAATTTCTCTTCTATTTTGTCATTTTTTTCTTTTTAGAAGAAATTATAAATATGGTAATATTTATTTATTATAATGCAGTGTATATTGAAAAAAAAATAAGAAGAAGAAGAAGACGACAAAGTACACTAAAAAGTTATTTAATTAATTCAAGTAGAGAAGATAATGATCTTTCTCATCTTATTTTCAGTTTAGCAACCAAACAAGAGAAAACAAGTCATTTTCATTGAAAAACAATTCATCAGAAATCATTTTCCGACAAAGGTTTTCTGCGAAACAAACGGAGCCCTAGTACAAATAATATTTAAACCTATTTTACCAAAACGAATAATAAAACTGGGTCTTTATGTTACACTAAGTACCATGACGCATTTATTACATGTATAAAATATTATCATAGTGGATCATTAAAAATTCCTTAAATGTTTAATATTATTGAATTTTATTTTTAAAAAATTGCATGACAGATCAATATGTTTTAAGAATATAATAGAAGGAATATGTTAGTTGGTGGTGGCAAAAAACGCAAGGCATTGACTCTCATGCATGGGGATTCCGTGTGAAAGCAAGCCATATGCCTGCCAGTGAAGCTAGCTCTATATTTTTATCCAGTAATAAAAATTCAACCTTCCTGGCTGTTGTTTTTCATCACATTTATAATTCTCTAGGGAAAACATGTTTAAAAAAAATCATCAAGAATTTGCTTTAAAAAGAAGAAAGGCAAACAATCTAAACATCTTATAGCAAGAGAGAACTGAAGAAGATAATATAGAGGAGAAGTACCTTACATGGATGGGTAACTCTCATCTCCCCATTTTTTTTTTTTTTTTTTGTGTGTGTCTCTAAATTCATCTCCCTCTTTATATATTCATAAATACTATAAATTTGTTTCATCTAAAGGTCTTTAATTTAGACTATATATATGATAAATACGTAATGTTACATTAAATATTTGTTTCATTAACCTAACTTCTTTTATGTAATTTTTTTTTTTCAGAACAAAAACTCAAGAGAATAATATTGATGGAAAGCTCATTTCAGCAGAAGAACTACTTGATTTTTTACGCAAAAATAGGAAGAATAAAGATACGAAAAAAGAAGATACTCAAGCCATAAAAGACATTCATATCAAAGCCCTAGATGACCTCGTCAATGTCAATTCACTATTCACCATAGCCGTGTTTGTGGGCTTATCCATTGCCACCCCAGGACAACGCAGCCTCGAAAATCGGGACGAGTGCAACGCCGGCACGGGCGACGCCAAGATGCTCATTGTTTATGAAGTCATAGCTTTTGCTTGCTTCCTTTTGTCAAGCCTTGTGGCAAAGGTACTGAAGCTTCATCTAAGCATGGATGGGAAAAAATATAAATTTATTCGCAAATTTTTGGACCTAAAAGAGGCTATGTTGTTATTATCGGGAAGCGCATCGGTCGCCGGAATAGTGTTACTGACGCTTTCGGTTGTCAATATTGTCCAAATTCGGATAGGTAAATTGTCTTGTGGGATTTCAGAGACTAAGCACGCGGTGTGGAGTCTCGTTTCAATTGTTGGTTTTGCTCTCGTTATATATGTTGTATCAATGGGTATAGCTATATTTGCTTCTTTTGAAAGTGATAGAGAAGATGATGAAATGGTCTGCTAGGTTTAGTTAGATGGAAGTTTTTTTTTTTTTTTGCACAAGGCTAAAATTTTATTACTGAAAATTTATTCCAATATTCAAAAGGCATGAATAAGGGGATATACCAGTACAACCAATGTCTGATTTTACTGAAATACAAATGATATTTGACATATGCTCTATATGAAGTTATTGTTAACCTTGGCGCATTGTAAATAAAGGGGATGAGATTGTTATTTTTTCTCAAATATTTTTTAGTACTTTTAGTTACAAGTTTATTTTTCGCGTAAAAATGGAACTCATAATTATATTCTTATGTTAGTTGTGATTTGAAATCGATTGAAGAAGTTGTCATTAGATATGAGATTTGTCAAGTTTAACTTAAAAGAATAATTAGCCAGTTATAGTAATATAAAGTAATGTCTAGGGGAATTCAAATTAAATATGTGCTATACAAATTAGGGAGGGGTTTTGGTTGGCAGGAGAATTAAGAAAAGTTTAATGTATTGAGAGTATTTTGAGAAGTAAAATTAATTGTCAGAGAATTTTGTATATTGTAACAAGTGAGTTTGTAAGCAAATGGATAAAATCCAAAACAAAAAATAGAATGATAAGGGCAAAAAGAAAAGAGGGAGGAAAAAGAAGGTCGAATTGCAAAAGTACTCTCGAAATTGCTACCTAATTTTAATTTGACCATTTAATTGACAAAAAATTCAATTAATTTGATTCAGTTCACGTCTCAATTAATAGCATTATACATCATTTGAAAAACCAAACAAATTATTAAATTTTAAAAATTCATAAGTTAAAATAAGACAAATCATACCTCTAGAAATATGGTCTGCGTATATTTGGATGATATAATAACGCATTACATCGTTCAAGTAAAAGTCAACATACTTTTCTCTTATTTTTAATTTTTTAATATCCAATAGTTAAGTTGTAAGTTATAAAAATAATAAAAAAATGTTGAACTTGAGTCGTGTTGTAGATAGAGGTGTAAATCATAATGGAGAAATAGAATATTTATCTGTGTTTGTATTTATTTAAAACGAATATTATTCGTATTTGATTTAAACAGATATTATTCATATCCAATTAAAGATATTTATAAATAAACAAATACGAATACATACATATTCATATTCATTTAATATATGTCCGCCAATATATTTATCGAATAACGGATATCAGATATTTAGTATCATAATTCCAAGTAAAGAGCGAGTCTCATTATAAAATTATACTCCCTCCGTCCCAAATTAATTGTTTTTTTAGGACCTTTTAAAGTCAAATTGACTATTTTTAAAACTAATCTTTTTACTATTTTTGCTAACATATAGGTGAAGATATTATAACCAAAAGAAAGTATATACAATTTATTACTAATTTTAATTTTTATAATTTTAGAAATGTATTTATATATGCTTAATTATTAATTTTAAAAATAGTCAATTTGACTTTAAAAAGTCCTAAAAAGGCAATTAATTTGGGACGGAGGGAGTAATATATTTCAATATCTTCTATAAATATAGTTTATTAAATAGAGAAATTAACACTTTTTTTCTTTTGAATTTTGTAATTAATTCATATGGTTGATGATTGTGTTATGTTATTATAATAATAATTTTTTAATTATTTATTTATTGATTTTAATTAATTATGCTAATAAATTTGGATAATTATTCGGAAACGGATAATATTCGAATTCAAATAGTTTTTCGAATATCGAATTCGAATGCTATCTTAAGAAATTCATCAACTATTAGATACGAATACGAATAAAATATTTTTTTTTCGAATACAAATACGAATATCACTGTACTCGGATTCGAATATCTCTGTTAGTTGTAGACTTATAGTGAATTTGATTAAAAAAAGTGAATTGGAATTTAAATGTTATTATGAAATGGACTGGGCTACCAGCGAAACGGGTGGGCTCCAGTGACTGAGCCCAAATTTTATTAGACTTAAAAATGTAGGCAAAAAACTCACCTTTTTGTAGGTGGATCGGGCCAACCCGCTTGGCTAGCTTAGTGCCCATGTCTAGTTCTAATTACATTGTTCTTCCGTTTGTTCTTCTTTTTCCAGTCCTCTAACGTTAACATTATATAACCTGAAATTCCTTGACAGAAAAAGAAAAGGAAAAAGATATACAGAAATCAAAATTTTCATATATAGAGAGAGAAAATAGAGAGAAAGAGGAATGGAAGCACAGACGGCGCAGCAGCAGCAACAATGGATGATAAGCGCACAGGCACAACAGCAACCGCATCCATCGCCGGCAACGGCGACGGCGGCGGCGGTAACGTACTCATCGCAACCTTATCACCAACCCACAACTCATGAAGAAGTCCGAACCCTTTGGATTGGCGATTTACCCTACTGGGCTGATGAGTCTTACCTCCATAGCTGGTTCTCTCACACCGGCGAGGTCTGTATTCTCTGTATCATATTTTCATAACATTGTATAGGTATGAGGATTTCATTAGTTTTGCTTATTGGTTATGTGTTTCATATGATAAATTACTCTTCTGCAATAGTCCCTCGGTTCCACAATAAAAGTCCCATTTGCATAATTTACAAATTTTTAGGATATAATTTTTTGTTTTATGTTTACCCCTTAATGTGGGTTTAGTTTAGGATGATGACATGATATTGAAGTTTTGATGCTAAAGTTGTGGGTATTGTGTTATTTTATACTATCATTATTAGTTTAAACCAGACTCTTTTGCGCGGAAAAAATAGCAAATGGGGCTCTTTTTGTGGGACGGATGGAGAATTTGTTTTAATAGTGATGGGGCCGATTACTAGTTACTATTACCTAAACTAAAGATAAGAAGAACCAGAGTAGCCAGGGTTGCACTGCTTAACGTCGTGTTAAATCGCAAATCATGCAACTGTTGAGTCTTTAGAAATAATTCAACTAAATCAGAAGACTAGATGGAAATTCATATGTTGCTGAATCTCCATACATCTAGTAGACGTGTAGAACCAGTGCTTAATGATATAAAAGTTAATCTTTGGCTGCCAGAGCTTAAGAGTTAAGACTATAAGTGCTAGTCTACAGAGATTACACAACATGACACCTATGGACTATTAACAATGCTCATGCCCCAAAAGATGTTACAAAAGACCCTTAACTCTCCTATAACATATGAAAATAGGACCATTTGATGTACTACTATCTCAAAACAATATTATAGGACTAAAATTAAGCCAAAACTTGATTAGGCAAAGCCCCAAACAGAGCGCATTGTGAAATTAAGAATTGTTTCTTAACTTATAAGCATTCTATGCATCACTGTGGTATGTTAAGCTAAGAGTTTCTGCCTTGCAATTTTAATCACAACTAGTTGGTGCTAAAGTTCCTAGCTACATAAAAATGTCCAATCCTTTTGGGTCAATCACTCAAGCAACAATAAATCATATATTTATCTTAGATCCTAATATAACCACTAGGGCTATATCTCTTAGTGGTTACATCAGATTTGTAGTAGATCAACTGCAATGTCATTATCTGAAATTCATTACATCACAAAAATTCAGACATAAAAGCTATCCCTCCCCTAGTTACCATGAAAGAAGTGCAATAAAGTTTATACAGTCAAAAGATTATTAGTACACACAGTTTTACTATGATATCCTCAATATAAACTTCAGCCACTGTTAGTAAATACACATAAGTGGAGTTCCATGATTGATTAAACTCCCCCCCCCCCCACCCAACCCCAAAAAAACAAAAAAAAATGCCTCCCCCAGCCCGCACTCCCCAGGTAAGGTTAGAGAAAAATACTAATAGAGGAATAGAAAGAGAACTTCTGTGTCTGATAGATAGGAGAGCTGCATCTTCTTGAGTGTTTCCTTTTAATTTCCACTTGTATAGGGTGGGTAGAATCCTTGACCCCACTCTGCTTGTATATCATCTTCTCTATAGATAAAATTTCTTTTTCTATCTAAATATAAAATTACTTAAGAATCTGTTTGCTGACTTTCGGGACATTTGAAAATCAACTTTTTTATCGTCTAAAACCATGTGCATCTGGTTAGCTGGTCATTTTGGCTGTGACATGCATCCTTTACATTTTTGGAAACCTGTTCTAGTATTTGACCCTACTGGGGTTTCTGGGGAAGATATCCGAGACTTGCTTATGCTACAAATTCTGAACAAACTTATCTGGGATTTTAGCAAAACGGCTGCTGTTATGGATATAAGTTAGTGTTGCATTTTAATTACATGGAGTTTTATCAAGTTAATAAGAAAAGAGGATGTTCTCTATGCAGCAACTTAGTTTTATAGAGGCCCATAGTTGAAATGGCCACTGTTCTCTACTCAGGTGCTTTCAATAAAAGTAATTCGTAACAAGATCACTGGTCAGCCGGAAGGATATGGCTTTGTGGAGTTTTCTTCACATGCAACAGCTGAAAGAATTCTACAATCATATAATGGAGCACAGATTCCTGGAACTGAACTAACTTTTAGGTTGAATTGGGCTTTGTTGAAAGAGAGAGTCTAAGAGTGTTCATGTAATAGAACAAATAAGTATAAGGAATAAGAATAATTCCATTATCTAATATTACTCTCTAATTCATTGTTATTTTTACATAGCATTACATTGGTTTATATAGGAAATAGGATAGCACACAATATAGGAAAACATGGAGAGGATAACATGGGGAGGAAAACATGGAAACATGTTTTCCCACCTAACATATTCTAACACTCCCCCTCAAATGCAACTTTACATAGAAGGGACAAACTAAAGTGCATTTGACAAAAATATGAAGAAAAAATTGCAACAACATAAAGGAGCCATCATGACTAGCAAGCAGCTGAAGAACATGAGGAAAGCGCCATGGAAAGTGAGCTGGAACCAATGTTGCACCCATGTGAGACCCAAGTTGCACAAGCCAACAAAGAACAAACCGAAGCGAAGCGAAAAACTATACGGCTGCAAATGAGCATGACGTAGCATGAACTACCCCTCATGCAACCTAGACCATATCATATCTCATACCTCATATCTCATATCTCATATATCTCCCCCTCAAATGCAGCTTTATATAAAAAGGACAAAATAAAGTGCATTTGACAAAAAAGGAGGACAAAAAAAGAAAGGAAAAAAAAATCAGAAAGATGCAAACAACATAGTTGCAGATTCTAACCAATTCAGACCCGGGACCATGTTGGAAGAGACATCAACAATGGATTCCATGTTGGAAGAGACATCAACAATGGGTAACATATGGGAAGAAAGCATAGCAAATATGGTGCATCAAAGAAGAAAGCTGGAAAACAGCAAAGGACCATCAAGAAAACCAACATGGGGAGATACTGGACACTCGAGAAGCGGCTGAAAATCAATGGATCACCGCCGGAAAAAGGTCGCCGGAAAAGTCGCCGGAAAAGTCGCCGGAAAAAGTCGCCGGAAAAATCGACCACTGCAGATGGAAGGAGGAGAGAGAAAAGGCACGCTGGAAAAACTTGTCGGAAGATTGGTAGTGGTAGTGCAGTTGGTGGTCTATATTATTTGGATGGTGTCACATCTAACATGCCTTTGATTACAGATGGAACTGCTACTCAGGCTCTTCAATCTACTTTTGAATCTAACCTGACTTCTCTTCATCAATGGCATCGACGTTTGGGACATCCTCCTTTATCAATACTAGGGTCTTTATTCCCTTCTTTAGTTAAACAGTGTCACAAAACTCCGTTTTTATGTGAACCATGTGAATTAGGTAAACACAAACGTTCTACTTATTCTGCTATTAACAGTCGACATTCTGAACCTTTTGCTATTATACATACTGATGTGTGGGGACCCTCTCGGGTTGTCTCTCGTTCTGGTCATAGATGGTTTGTTAGTTTTATTGATTGCTATTCTCGTACAACTTGGATTTATCTTCTTCATTCCAAAAATGAGGTGTTTGACTGTTTTCAAAATTTTCATAAGATGATCCAAACCCAATTTGAAGCTAAAGTCAAGATTCTCCATAGCGATAATGGTCGAGAATATAGTAATAATAATACTTTTGCATCCTATCTCTCTCAGCATGGCATCATACTTCAAACCTCCTGTGTCACAACCCCAGAACAAAATGGGGTGGCAGAAGAAAGGAAAAATCGACACTTACTAGAGGTAGCACGCACTCTTATGTTCACTATGAACACACCTAAATTTCTATGGGGAGATGCCGTTTGTAACTGCTACATTTCTTATAAATCGGCTTCCTTCTAGAATTCTTGGGAATAGAAGTCCCATTTCTTTCCTCCAACACATGACAAGTCCTTCTCCTTCACCTCGAGTTTTTGGGTGTGTGTGTTATGTTCATGAAAAATCTCCCACTCGGGGTAAATTAGATCCCAAAGCTCTTCGGTGTGTTTTCATTGGTTATTCTCCAACCCAAAAAGGTTATAAATGTTATCACCCCCCTTCTCACAAAGTGTTTGTCACTCGGGATGTAACTTTTTGGGAGTCTGAACCTTTTTATTCTTCTTCACCGTCTCCTCAGGGGGAGGAACATGTTATTGATGAGGAGACGTCTTTTGAAACTAGTACAAGTACAAGTATTATTATACCATCTTCTTCTACTCCTGTTGTTGTTTCTGATAATACTACACAGGGGGAGTTCGAGCCATCTTCCTCTACTCCTGTTGTTGTTTCTGATAATGCTACACAGGGGGAGTTACAGTTACAGTCCGAGCCTGAGTTGAGGACCTATACTCGAAAAGGGAAGAATAAGGTCACCATTGCTGCACCACTACACCAACCTTGCCCTGAACCGAGTCTTGGTAATACTAATGGTATGAATCCTGATCCTATTTGTTCTCCTGATGATACTGACATTCCTATTGCTCTTAGAAAAGGTGTCAGGTCTTGTACACAACATCCTATCTCGAACTTTGTTTCATATGATAAATTATCTGCATCCTACCATTCCTTTGTTTCTTCTCTGTCCTCTATATCTATTCCTCAGGGGTGGAAAGAAGCAATTAGCAACGAGAAATGGAAACATGCTATGATAGAAGAGATGAATGCCTTGAAAAAAAATGATACTTGGGAACTAGTTACTCTTCCTTATGGGAAAAGACCAGTTGGTTGCAAATGGGTATATACAGTGAAACAAAAGGCAGATGGGACAGTTGAAAGACTCAAAGCCAGGTTAGTTGCAAAAGGGTACACTCAGGACTCACGGGATTGATTACCAGGAGACTTTTGCTCCCGTGGCAAAGATGAACTCTGTTCGTACCATAATCTCATGTGCAGCAAACTTTGGCTGGGATATTCAGCAATTGGATGTGAAAAATGCATTTCTTCATGGTGACCTACAAGAAGAGGTATATATGGAAATACCCCCTGGTTTTGCTTCATCTGCAACTGAGGGTAAGGTCTGTAAGCTGCGAAAGGCTCTGTATGGTTTGAAGCAATCTCCTAGAGCCTGGTTTGGTAAATTCCACAAGGCAATGATAAGGTTTGGGTACAAGCAGAGTCGAGCAGATCATACTCTATTTGTCAAACAAATAAAGGGTAAGACTACCATTCTTATTGTTTATGTTGATGACATTGTGGTGACAGGGGATAATAGAGAAGAAATAGTTAACCTCAAAGCAAGACTAGCCAAAGAGTTTGAGATCAAGGATCTTGGTCCTTTGAAATATTTCCTTGGTATTGAAGTTGCAAGATCTTCCAGTGGAATTTTTCTATCTCAAAGGAAGTATGTACTTGATCTTTTAACAGAAACTGGCATGCTGGGATGTAAGCCTGCTGATTCTCCTATTGAAGTTAATCATCATCTAGTAGGTGGCACAGGACCTACGGTTGATAGAGAAAGATATCAACGTTTGGTGGGACGATTGATATACCTTTCTCATACTAGACCTGATATATCTTATGCTGTTGGTTATAGTCAGTCAATATATGCATGATCCTCGACAAAGTCATATGGAAACCGTGTACAGAATTTTGAGGTATCTCAAGTCTGCTCCTGGCAAAGGTTTATTGTTTGCACCAAATGGTCATATGAGAGTTGAAGCTTTTTCCGACTCAGATTGGGCTGGCTCTATAGAGGATCGTCGATCTACATCAGGTTATTGTTCATTTGTTGGAGGTAATCTTGTTACTTGGCGTAGTAAAAAACAGTCTGTGGTGGCAAGATCTAGTGCTGAGGCTGAATATCGAGCTATCGCCTTGGGTATATGTGAACTAATGTGGCTTCGAACCTTGTTAGAAGATTTGGGTGTTACAACTAAAGGGCCTATGCAGCTGTTTTGTGACAACAAGGCAGCCATTAGTATTGCAAATGATCCGGTACAACATGATAGAACGAAGCACATTGAGATTGACCGACACTTCATCAAAGAAAAATTAGTCAGTGGTCTTATTTGCTTATCTTTTGTAAAAACAGAACATCAGCTAGCTGATATTCTGACTAAGGGTCTTAGTGGTAAGATGTTTCATCCCTTGTGTTTCAAGTTGGGTATGCGAGATATCTATACACCAACTTGAGGGGGAGTGTTAGAAGTGCTGCACTAAGGAGGAAAACATGTTCCTTGTTTTCCTCTCCCTATTTTATGCTCCTTGTTTTACTCCTAGAATAGAGCACCAAACTTGTATAAATTGTAAACTCTTGCAATATGAAATCATAACATTGTGTATAGATTTTCTACACCTTCTACAGGCTTCTTTTGGGATCGGAGAAAGACGTCCAGATACGGGACCTGAGCATTCTATTTTTGTAGGGGATTTAGCACCGGATGTTACAGATTTCTTGTTGCAAGAGACCTTCCGAGGTCAATACCCATCTGTTAGAGGAGCCAAGGTTGTAACTGATCCAACGACTGGACGTTCAAAGGGATATGGCTTTGTTAAATTTGCTGATGAGATGGAAAGAAATCGTGCAATGACTGAAATGAATGGCTTCTATTGCTCAACTAGGCCTATGCGTATCAGTGCAGCAACACCAAAAAAGACTACTGGTTTCCAACAGCAATATGCAGGGGCTAAAGGTAGAAATTATTTTTTTTTTCTTCCTTTCAATCTTAGTTCTAATTTCTCTCTGCAGAGTGGTCTCTTATTTTCCATGCTATCGATTGCTTTGAGGATGGTCATTATGGATTTGCAATAATACATATTTTCTATAATTTGCTACATTATCTTGTCCTCCTTGGTTTTTTGGGTCTAGTTGATATGATTTCTGGCAACAAACTAGTGAGGATATGATATGAATATTGGGATAAATGCTTTTTAATAATTTGTAGACGAAATATAACTAACAGTGTTGAATGTGTGGAGTAATAACAGTATTGAATATGACCCTTCCTCGTATATATTTTCTTAAGGAATACAAAAGACATGTGAAAGGGATTTAATTTCATGTTAATAGACATTTGAGCCCTGGAAACAGAGAGATGTGAGACACAGATGCTGATTCTCTGGCTTATCAATGACTTTTGCACTCTGTTTTGTCTAAACAAAATTCTGACCTACCCTGTAATTTCTTTCAGTAGGCGTATATCCTGCTCCAGTTTACACTCCAGCAGTTCAGACAATCCCCGTAGACAATGATATAAACAACACTACAGTAAGTTAATAACTTGACATTGTGGCCTTATATGTCTTGACTCAATTCTCACTGTCATTTTATTGCAGATTTTTATTGGTAACTTGGATCCAAATGTCACAGAAGAGGAGTTGAGGCAAATCTTTTTGCAGCTTGGGGAAATTGTCTACGTCAAGATTCCTGCAACCAGGGGATGTGGGTTTGTGCAGTTTGTGGCCAGGTCTGTATGGCGCGTGAAACTGTTGTTGGTTATGCCTAACAACAATAAAATAAATTGATAACCGGCATCCAATAATTATAAAAAAAAAAAATTTGGGTAAAAACTGCCTCCAGTTATATTCTATCGTCTCCCTCTTTCTCGCCACTCTGTTTTCCCTTTAGGGGCACTCTTTTTTGTTTACTTGGGTTATGTCGTATTTTTTATATGTGGGGATGTATTTTGGTATTTATTTATTGTAGCATTTGATGTATGAGTCAGAGTATGACATCTGGTTCTTTTGATAGTGTTATGTTCCTTTCATTTGAATTTTTGGCTGGGCATTTTTCTTTAATATTTGAAATACAATAGTGATCCACAACTAGTAATTTTAGTGTCATCAATATTATTCGTTATCTCTGCACTTGAACAATTTTTGTATCAAGACATTGCTTGATGTTTTTTGTATAGGTCATCTGCTGAAGAAGCAATCCAAAGGATGCAAGGAACTATGATTGGCCAGCAAGTAGTTCGAATTTCTTGGGGTAGGAGCCCTACATCTAAACAGGTGAAATTTCTTAGTGTATTTTCGTCTCTAGGGTTATTAGACATGCATTCTGAAAGCAATGAGAACACTAAATATCAGAATAAGAAGGTGACCTGTGTCCATTGAGTTATCAATGACTTAGCAATAACTTGCCTCTATGGCATTGAAACCAACAAAGTATTTGATTTTCATTATTCTGTTGAAGGCTCTGGATAATTCTTTAATACCTCCTCCCATCCTCTCCCTTAATATTATATAGTTCCTCATTTATGATGTCTTGGGATCAGAAAATTTATGATATTGACAGAGCTTAATGCTTGGCTTTTTAGAGATAGCTATCTTTCACTTTGTTGTGAAATAGGATCAGTTTTCCTTCTTTATGGGCCTTTGCAAGAATTATGATCCGATCATTGTATAGATTGGAAAGTTGCTCTCTTTTGAGTTTTTTTTCTTTTTACCACTTCCTGTAAGATAGGTGGACGACGTGTTACCCTTATGCTTGTATCTGTTTTTGATGTCCTATGCTTGCATTCTCTCTTTTCATCTAATAAAATTTCTTCTTCTCTCCAACATAATAATCTTCTATACAATCCACCTAAACAAACATGTGACTTTTTCTAAAAAAATAAATCGAAACCTAGGGTTATTAATCTTTGGATAGTAGCCCATGGATACATAGCCTTACACAGGGCTATGTTTAATAATGCCATACACTATACAAAGTTTGTTAGCACCCGACTATACAAAGTTTGTTAGCACCCGTCTTCCATGCAGAGTATTCCATTTTCCAAAAAACAAAAGAAAGAAGAAGTTGTTGTAGTATATAGTATCACATTTAGAGCGAAAAAGTTAATAGGATAAAATTTGCAAAGCTCAAATACTTAGTTTTACTTTTATCTATCAAATACTACTCACCATGTGAAAGGACAATCATTGTTCTTAAATTTGTTATACAAGCTTTAACAAAATATATGTTTCTATGTTATAGGATCAAGCTGGAGTGTGGGCTCCACAGGCTGATCCAAGTCAATGGGGAAGTGCTTATTATGGTTATGGACAAGCTTATGATCCCTATGCTTATGGAGTATCTCAGGATCAATCATCTTATGCATATGGTACATATGCTGGTTACTCTCAGTACCCTCAACAGGCAAGACAATATTTATTTTCCATATTTACTGCATCTGCTCTTCTTTAAGGTAGACAAGAAGATTGAATTTTTGAAGATAATTGTCTCTTAAAGTATTTTAGTAGGGTTGCTTACTGCATGAACCACATTGTATATGTTACCCTATATAGGGCTAGTACATGTGCACATCATATTTTAAAATACTCTCCTTAATTGGGAAATTTACTTATAGTTGCTGCAAGTAACTCTACTTGGGTGTGACCTAGAATTGCTGCAATTAACTCTACTTGCTTATCAGGACACTCTTGAAGTGTTGGTGCGTATAAAATGTGTGTATATGTTGGAACTTGGAATAATGGAACCTAATCTCAAGATACAAACTTTTGAGTGATAACATTCTGCTCAAATAATGTAAACAAAGTGTCTATTGTACCAATTTGCTTGGCAGAATGAGAACTTTTAGCTAACTCGCTGGCATTGTGGCATTTGTACGGCGAACATATATCCTCCCTTAATAGGAAGGATGAGCACATTCTATTTCTTGTCTTCTCCCTCTTCTTTCAAAAATACATCTATTCTATGATATCACTTACTTTTATAGTTTGGGAGGGATGAACAAATATTAGCCATGCATTAATGGATTTACTAGTTACAGAAGCAGTGTGGGCTTTTGTTTTTGCATGCCAGTCTTTTTCTGTTCTTTAGATACTGTTTTTTGTATAAGATGATGAGGAATATGGTTTTCTTGTGGATTCATCAGGCCTTAATAAATATCTCTATTTCTCTTACACAGGCTGAAGGCACTCAGGATATTGGAGCTTTGGCAGGCTCTGTCCCGGTTGTGGAACAAAGAGAGGAAATATATGATCCCCTAGCTACGCCTGACGTCGACAAGTATGTTTATCCTTCCCATCTTATATATATATAGGAGCCATATATAAAAGTTTCCTTTTACGTTACTACTGAAGATGATTAATATTTTTCCCTAGGTTAAATGCTGCTTACCTTGCTGTCCATGGAAGTGCCATTTTGGGCCGACCCTTGTGGCAGAGAACATAAACTCCCTCGTAACAAGCTTAAAGTTCAAACCTACTTCAGAATCAGTCCTTTTACTGTGTATATGAGAATCTAAATCATGCCTGCAATTCTAGAGCTACATTCCAGTGAAGCGACAAAACATGACATATCTAGGTGTTATCTCCTAATTAAACGTTTATTTGACCTTTATTAGAACACCGTAGACTTATAGATGAGTTCGTCTGCATCTTTGAGGATTGGTTTATCCCCAAAATACTAAATAACTATTCAGGTTTTAGGTCCGTATATTTGCTGAATTTTTTCGAAGCTATGAGGTTTTTGTTTGCATATATTTCTTCGGTTCAAAAATATTGTAGCATGTATTTTTGACCTTTTTCGTAGGCGTATTAAGAGTTTCTTAGGACACACTTGGTACATAATTTTTCAAGAAGTATACTTTTTATACTAAATTCTATGACTGATATTATTTATTGACCATGAATTATTGGAAGTTTTTGGGTTAAAAGAACATTCAGTAGTAGCAAACAAATAATAATAAACTCATGAGCAAGCTTAACATGGGATCTAGGAGCCTTCCGGATATTTGCATAATTTTTGTAAGTTACAGCTTTAATAGTCTCTTCTACAAAAATAACCCATTTGTCAAATTTTTGTTTCACAATAAACAAAATAAAAAATCCTGTTTTTATTCTTGGTAGTATAATTGAAATTATGTGCAATTTCATTATCACTTTGTCGCATCTGAATTAAGGACTTATTATTTTTTTTAAAAATATTCATAAAAAATAATATTTACAAATTTTATAATTTAGACTTTTTTATTTATAAAATAGTAGTTTAAAAACAAGGGAATTGGTATTTCCATTAGTAAAAATGATAGTTTCACAAAAAAAATTTTACATGAATAATAAATGGGTCTAAATATTAAATTAAAAAATAATATATATTGTGATTTTATATATTTTTATTATAAGTTACATAGATAAATCTAATTAATAATACTTTTACAATATATTTGATACAATAAACCAATTTTATAAGGAAATTGTTAAATCCACAATATTTTTTGTTATTTCCACAACAAAAGTGTCGCTATAGATGTATAGCGACGGTTAAAACCGTCGCTATACATCTATAGCGATTTAACCGTCGCTATACATCTATAGCGACACTTTTGTTGTGGAAATAATATTTTTTGTTGTGAATTTAACAATTTCCATTTTATAATCATATCTAATCTCATATATCCATATATGTCGTAATTTATAATTCGATAAAAATATTTGACAATATATAAAAAAATTCTATCAAATTACTGGGAAAAGTTCTCTGTTTGTTGCTCCCACACGACTAACAGAAAATTGGCCAACCATACATCATCACTGCTAGAAAGCGGCACAAACATCACAATCATTTGAATTGTAGGAATCAAAGTTGGAATGAACATCACAATCATTTGGATTTTAGGAATCAAGGTTGGAATGGAATAATTCGTTCTCACAGAATTAAAAAATCAAAATGAGAATGAAACTCATTCTCACATAATGAAAAAAATTGTGTTTAGTTGTTCTATTTAAATGGAATAAATCATTCTCATTTATATCAAATTTATGAATCTTTTTCTTTAATAGAGGGTATGGAATGACTCATTTCAGCTAAGAATAGAATGAATCATTCCACCCACTATTCCATTCCTCTAATCCAAACGTAACATTAATACTTATTCACGTAACTGACAACTAAAAAGTCGAACATAAACATTCACAATATATATCATTCCCTTATAAAATCTGGTAATAAAAGTAAAAGATAAACTACCCAATAGCTCAACTTAAAAATGCAGCCTGATTTCCTTCACCAAACCATGATATACTCCCTCCGTCCCAAATTAATTGTTTTTCTAAGACTTTTTAAAGTCAAATTGACTATTTTTAAAACTAATATTTTTACTATTTTTGCTAACATATAGGTGAAGATATTATAACCAAAAGAAAGTATATACAATTTATTACTAATTTCAATTTTTATAATTTTAGAAATATATTTATATATGCTTAATTATTAATTTTAAAAATAGTCAATTTGACTTTAAAAAGTCCTAGAAAAGCAATTAATTTGGGACGGAGAGAGTAACTTATTAACAACGAAAACTATTTCTGCAACATTTTCAAATAATTTCAACACCATCCATTTAACATCAATCATCATTAGTTAGAACTGAACATGCAGGTATATATGAACAGAAAATAAATAAATTATTAAGAAGAGACCTTTAATTACAATAAGAAAATATATTTAATCAATTTATCATGGATAATCATAAATACACTTCCATTTGTCCGATTTGATCTTTTGGCTAAAGGCACATTGTTCATAATTGGGAAATTCCCAGTTTCTTCATCATCTTCAAGAGTATTGGTTCCTTGCCATGATTAAACTTGTATCAGTCTGCTCAATTAAATGGGGAAACAACAAACTTACATGATGCGATAAAGATCTAGCACCTTCACTTGCTTTCCCTTCAAAATGTCGATAATCAGGACTTTCATATAAGAGGATAGGTTTCCATTACTTCCTAAGATATTCCAAAATAAGGCTCTTCCAACTTTCGAGTAAAATCTTATGCGAGTTTGGAGACGACTTATGTAGCTACTGCCAACTGTCTATCAGGTGCTGGGAGATTTGCTCGTGTCTTTGTTGCTGGACCCCTACCTGAGAAATAAATAGACGAAGTCTGCATAACTCAGCTATTTGTTCTGATCTTTTGTCATTTGTTCAAGCATATAACATTGTTTAAGCATATAACATTTGATGACGATCCTGGAAAATTTGGAATTAAATTGGTGGCAAAAAAAAAAAACACTTTGCAATTGACACGAGTTTGGAGCAGCTCTGCAATGCATGTAACAGGGACACTCCTTTTCCGTCTCCCGTCTCCCATCCCCCTTCTCTTTATATTTATTTATTAATTGGGTAAGAATATTATATTGCAGAAATTTCCTTGTGTTTTTTTGTTCTTTCAGTTGGTCATGGAACAAACAAATAGACTTGTTCAACTATTTTGAAAACTAACAAATTAAGATACATAGCCATGTCAAAATATTCAGGAAGGAAATTTAAGGAGTTAATAAACTGAGTTCCAATATGCAGGTCAGTCACTCAAGACAGGCATAAAATTTGGCTCAACCAAGGTGACAGAATGACTGCAAAAGTTGTCTGGTAATTACTGCAAAAGTTGACTGGTGGGCAGCATTCTTAAACTATTTTTGTAATATCCATTTTTCCAGCTTTGCAGGATTTCTCATTTACCTTTTCGATAACATACCAACTGGCAACTGGTGAAGCTCTAAGTTAAAAGTTCAGTTATGTTTCGAGTGAAAGGTACAAATTCCTAAGTTACAAACACATGTACAGGGGGAAAAAAAAAATCATTAATCCTTCTTACTAACCATCATCTTTTTCCATTTTTCTTCTGCTGCGCCACAAAAGGCGAATTGGCGTGCCAGGAAACCCTGCATCTGTTCTGAGTTGCTTCTCCATATAACGTCGATATGTCTCGGGAAAGAGTTTTGAATCATTAACAAAGAATACAAATGTGGGTGGTCTAATTGCTGCCTGCAAATAGGAATGGAGTCAGGTCCATGAAGCATATTCACTATTGATGCTATAATAACAACAGAGAGTACATGTAAGCATACATATGAGCGAGTGTGAGGTCATACTGGAAACAGGGAAGTGTGTGCTTTCCAGTTAACGTGAGAAAAAGTACTCCCTCCATTCACCAAAGAATGGCACAAGTACAATTTTTTGACTCATAAGGAAAAAAAATAAAGGAGAAAGTACAAATGAGTTCCCAGTTTATCCATAGTGGACCCCACTCAAGTACACTAATTAATCTTTTCTTCATTACAACTAGTGGACCCCATGGCAGTACACTTTTAGGGTCAAAATTTATATCACTTTTTTCATTTGAATTTTGTACTTGTGCAATCCTTTGGTGGACTACATTTTTGTGCCTTTTGTCATCCTTTGTTGGATGGAAGGAATATGATAAAGTAGATTTGACAACTTTGTGCATGATCAGAGTCTATATCTGTTGAAAAAGGAAAGATTTGACTATATTACTTCCGGATATTAGGAGATATATTAGCTGTAAATGTTAGTTGTAATTAGGTGATAGCTGTGAATATTAGCTATAATTAGGTGATTGACATTGCTATAAAATAGGAAGTAGTTAGGCCAGTTAATTATGTTTCCTATTTTAACTGATTAGGCTGATTTTGTGCTTGTATTCTCTTCTGTAAGAAGAGTTTGTGTAAACCTTTGTGAAAGAAGAAAATTTTCTCTTTCAGTTCACATGGTATCAGAGCTTCCCTAAGAAAATTCAGAGAGAAAAATCAACCTATTTGTTTCTGCATATTTTTTCTCTTCCTTCTTCCGCTAAGCTGCCATGTCTGACAAGTCCTCTATTTTTACCGCACCTATTGCAACTCAGCCAAACACCCTGTCAACCAATCATACGGTCCAAACACCCAATACCGATTCCCACTCAGTTCAGATTACTACCATACGCCTTAGTGGTGATAATTTTTTACGATGGTCCCAGTCTGTACGGATGTATATCAGAGGAAGAGGAAAAATTGGGTACCTGACAGGGGATAAGAAAGTGCTGACACCGGAGGAACCTGCATATGCGACCTGGGATGCAGAAAATTCGATGGTGATAACTTGGCTTGTGAACTCAATGGAAGAGGAAATTAGCTCCAACTATATGTGTTATTCCACGACCAAAGAGCTTTGGGATAACGTGAATCAGATGTACTCTGATTTGGGAAATCAATCTCTAGTCTATGAATTGACTATAAAACTTGGTGAGACGCAAGGAGAAGACTCCGTCACCAAGTATTTCAATTCCTTTTAGCGTCTATGGCAAGACTTAGATTTGTTCAATGATTATGAGTGAAAATCTACTGAAGATGCTAGTCACAACAAAAAGATTGTTGAGACTCATCGTATTTACAAATTCCTTGTTGGACTCAATGTGAAATTTGATGAAGTTCGAGGACGGATCATTGGCAAAAGTCCACTGCCTCCAATTGGCGAGGTGTTTGCCGAGGTTCGAAGAGAAGAGAGTCGTAGACAAGTGATATTGGGAAAAAGGAATACAGGTGGGCCTGTTGAAGGTTATGCCCTTGCTGCTGCCGAAGCTACTACTAATAAAGCAGCCAACTTTCAACGGAAACCTGAAGAGAAGCCGCGGGTCTAGTGCGACTACTGTAATAAACCGCGCCACACGAGAGAGACTTGCTGGAAAATTCATGGAAAACCAGCAAATTGGAGAAGCAGCAAATCTGGTGATAGAAACAACCGCTCAATTCTCACTGTAAATGAAGCATAGACAAGTCCATTCAGCAAAGAACAAATGGATCACCTCCTGAAACTGCTGAAATCCAATTCAAAACCTGGTATTCCTAGTGCTTCTCTTGCACAAGCAGGTAGTGCACTTAATGCCCTTTCTTGTTATTTAAATTCTGCTCCTTAGATCATTGATTCTGGAGCTTCTAATCACATGACAAGTCTTTCAAATCTCTTTAGCACATATTCACCGTGTTCTGGATTTGAAAAAAATTAGAATTGCAGATGGTAGTTTCTCACCTATTGCCGAAAAAGGTTTGATAAAATTATCTGAGAACATAAATCTTAAATCTGTTCTTCATGTTCCTAAACTAGCCTTGCAACCTTTTGTCTGTCAGTAAACTATCTAAAGAATCTAATTGCCGTGTAATTTTCTGTAATTCTCACTGTGAATTTCAGGACCGGAACTCTGGAAAGAAGATTGGCAATGCTAAGATAATAGATGGACTTTACTATTTTGATGATGCTTTCTCCGTTAATAACAAGGCTCAAGGTCTTAGTAGTGTTAGTTCAAATTCTGTTTATGAACAAATAATGCTTTGGCATTTGAGGCTAGGACATCCTAGTTTTTCATATCTTAAACATTTGTTTTCGGCTTTATTTAAGGGGTTGAATTGTTCATCATTTTATTGTGAAAGTTGTATCTTATCTAAGAGTCATCGTACTACTTATTTACCAAAATCTTACATTGCTTCAAAACCATTTTATTTAATACATAGTGATGTTTGGGGACCTTCAAGAGTTACTACTATCTATAGAAAAAAATGGTTTGTTACATTTATAGATGATCATACCCGTTTATGTTGGGTTTTTTTTATGCATGAAAAATCTGAAGTTGAAAAACTTTTTACAGATTTTTATACTATGGTTGAAACTCAATTTCAAACAAAAATCAGCATCTTACATACTGATAGTGGAACCGAGTATTTTAATGAAATATTGGGAAGTTTTTTGAAGGAAAAGGGGATTCATCACCAATCTACTTGTGTGGATACTCCTCAACAAAATGGAATTGCTAAACGAAAAAATAAACATTTGCTTGAAGTGGCTCGTGCTATTATGTTTTATATGAATGTTCCAAAATATCTTTGGGGAGAAGCTGTTTTAACAGCATGTTATTTGATTAACAGAATGCCTACACTTGTTTTAAAATATAGCACACCATTAGAATGTTTTAAAAAAAAATTCCCTTCTCAAGACTTTACTCGGATCTACCTCTAAAGATTTTTGGGTGCACTGTTTTTGTTCGTATACCTAACAATACTCAATTAAACTTGATCCTCGAGCTGAAAAATGTGTTTTCATTGGGTATGCATCTAATAAAAAGGGATATAAGTGTTATAATCCACACACACGAAAAATTTATGTGAGTATGGATGTCTCATTTTTTGAAACTAAACCCTATTTTGAAAAAATTCTCTTTAGGGAGAGAATAAGGTGGTGGAAGACAATTTTTTGGGATTTATCTCCAACTCCTTTACCTAATGTGATTTTAAACCCTCCTTATACTTACCCTACTGCTATTCCCAAAAAACAAAGTCAGGAACACTATAATGAAAATGAAAAAAATGAAGGAAATCCTAAGCTTATAGTGCCAAGTATCAAGTATTACTGTATCTGAAACAGGGGGAGAATCACTACAACCTGACATAAACAAACCTAACAATGATGAGCCTTAGGTTTATTTCCGGAGAAGGTTTCATAAACAAGGTAAAAGCCAGCCTATTCATCTTAGAAATGATCAATCTCAACCTTCGGGAACTAGATCTCGAGATATCACAGGTAGTTCTATTCCTACTTCATCTTTAGTTCCAATTATTCCTTCTATTATTTCTCCTATTCAAGAACCATCAGATCTTGACGTCCCTATAGCTGTTAGGAAAGGAACCCGAACTTGCACCAAAAATCCCAAATATCCTATTACCAACTATCTTTCTTATGAAAAACTCTCACATACACATAGGACATTTACTTCAAAAATTTCACACTTGTTTGTCCTGAGAAACATTCAGGAAGCCCTTGATGATCCAAATTGGAAATTAGCAGTGATAAAGGAGATGAATGCTCTAAAAAAAATGGTACTTGGGAGTTGGTTGATTTGCCTAGAGAGAAGAAGACAATAGGCTACAAGTGGGTCTTTACTGTGAAACGTAAAGTAAATGGAAGCATAGAGAGGTATAAGGTGAGACTTGTAGCAAAAGGGCTTACCCATACTTACGGAATTGATTATCAGGAGATCTTTGCTCCAGGAGCCAAGATAAACAGAATTATGTTATCTTTGGCTGTGAAGTATAACTGGCCATTACCCCAGTTGGATGTTAAAAATGCTTTTTTGAATGGAGATCTGGAGGAAGAGGTCTTTATGAATTTGTCATCATGATTTGAAGGAAAACTGGGACCGAACAAAGTCCGCAGGCTAAAAAAATCGTTATATGGCCTCAAACAGTCTCCTAGAGCATGGTTTGAGATATTTGGGAGAGCTGCGAAGAACTGTGGCTACTATCAAAGTCAAGCAGACAATACCATGTTCTACAAACATGGAAAAAATGGCAAGGTAGCAATTTTAATTGTTTATGTGGATGATATAGTCTTGGCAGGTGATGATGATGAAGAATTGAATAGACTAAAAAGAAGACTTGCAGCTGACTTTGAAATCAAGGATTTGGGCACTTTAAAATACTTTCTTGGCATGGAATTTGCTAGATCCAAAAAAGGTATATTTGTGAATCAACGTAAATACGTTCGTGATTTAATAAATGAGACAGGTCTACTTGGATGTAAACCAGCCGAGACACCTATTGAGCCCAATCTGAAACTACAACCTTCTAGAGCAGAAGATGTTCTTAATAAAGAGCAATATCAAAGACTTGTTGGAAGACTAATTTACTTGTCACATACACGACCAGATATAGCCTTTGTAGTTAGTATGATCAGTTAGTTTATGCATGCACGTGGACAAGAACACTTTGATGCAGTCAATAGAATTCTTAGATACTTAAAAGGCACCCCTGGAAAAGATTTTTTGTTCAAAAACCGTGGGCAACTGCAAGTTGAAGCCTACACTAATGCTGATTGGGCTGAAAGTACTGTTGATAGACGGTCAACATCTGGCTACTGCACGTTTGTCGGAGGTAATCTTGTCACCTGGAGGAGTAAGAAGCAAAATGTGGTAGCAAGAAATAGTGCAGAAGCTGAGTTCAAATCAATTGTTCATGGAGTTTGTGAGGTATTGTGGATTAAGAGACTATTGGAAGAATTGAAGATACCTAAACATGTGCTCATGAAGGTATATTGTGATAATAAAGCTGCTATTTCAATTGCTCACAATCCAGTGCTTCATGACAGAACAAAACATGTGGAGATTGATAAACACTTTATCAAGGAAAAAATTGAAAATGGAACTATCTGCATGCCATACGTTCCTACTACTGAACAAGTTGCAGATGTGCTTACAAAGGGACTTCTTACAAGACAGTTTGACAAGTTAATTGGCAAGCTGGGTATAGAAGATATCTTCAAACCAACTTGAGGGGGAGTGTTGAAAAAGGAAAGATTTGGCTATATTACTTCTGGTTATTAGGAGATATATTAGCTGTAAATGTTAGCTGTAATTAGGTGATAGCTGTGAATATTAGCTATAATTAGGTGATTGACATTGCTGTAAAATAGGAAGTAGTTAGGCCAATTAATTATGTTTCCTATTTTAACTGATTAGGCTGATTTTGTGCTTGTATTCTCTTCTATAAGAAGAGTCTGTGTAAACCTTTGTGAAAGAAGAAAATTTTCTCTCTTTCAGTTCACAATATCTAGTTTCGAAGGATACAAAATTTTTTAGACCAACATCAATATGGCCTTTTCTCAAATACTACTAAATTATGCCAAAAAGGCTGATCAAAGATAAGAAAATAAGTCGTAATACATTTTACCCAGTCATTTCTATATAACCTAAAAGAAGATGATTAGAATGACCATATTATGTGAATAACAAGGATGTCAAGGAATATAGATGTGCATTAGAGTGCAAGTAGATGGATATGTAATTAGTATTCCGTGTCTTAATTCTGTTATGATAGAGCTTTATATTAAGTTGCTTTCAAGTTCCAATTATTGTAAAGTTTTTACTGAAATAATAGACATGGAAACTGAAGCGTCAAACGCATGCCAGTAAAGTATTAATGTCCAATATGTGATGTCATATGGACAAGTCGACCTTAAGAAGTGTCCTTACTTACTCAACTTAACTCAACAACACCTTTATCGCTATTTGACATAGGCTGAAAACGAATCACATATGTACGTGTAAAAGTAGAAAAGCAAAAGAAAACTGAAAAGATCAAACAAATTAAATAAGAGAAGAACAAATAAAAAATTCAAAATGAAATAATAGAAATGAAAGGCAGATAACTATTTAGCAAAAAAAAGGCAGATAAGTAAAATAAAACACACCTACCTATAGGAAAAAAACACACACCCACACACACACACAAATACATGCATATATACAAAGCTAAAATATAAACGAAGAAAAGAAAAAGGGGGAGGTTAAGAGAGAAATGGAAAACACAACAAATAGGTGAAACACCCAACTTGGCCTTTCATATGTGGATTTCCATACTTCCTAAGTTGCAGTGTTCTAAAAAAATCCCACCCAGGTCCGATTACTCCATGCCTAGGCGCTAGGGAGTCCTCTACCGCCTCGATTTGGGTGGGCGCCTAGGCAGAATCAGACCTTTACTTTGAAGCTCTAATTTGTTAAGCCTTAAAAAATTATTTTTTTGGTAATGTTTCATGTAGAATTTAAAAAAATTACATTTACTATATGCTTTGTATAGTATAACAAGTATGTACAATAGAAAAATTAATAAATGAGACTGCCTAAGAAAACGTCTAGTCCACCTAGGAAAATGCCTAGGCGCTAGAGCCTAGGTGGCCTAAGCGCTAGGCGCCCCCTCCGCCACCTAGGTCTAGATTTTTAGAACATTGCTAAGTTACAAAAATAGCATCAAACCTCCAGTACCGCATATGTACCTGAGTGCAATAATAAACACGTCCTCTCTTACCACCTCGGGTCCTTGGAGGTGACTTAAAAGCTAGAGCCTCCTGTACCACTTGATTCAATATGGCTGTAGTTAGTCTTCGTGATCTTTCCTTTTCAACCGCACTAGCAGCGACAATGATTCTGTGGACCAAAACCAGTGAAAAAACCTATGAATATGAAATTTATTTTGAATATGACGAATATTAACATGACTGATGGTCTGAGATAATTTATGTTAGATCAACATCGGTAAGTTAATCTCAGCATTGCAACAATGACGGTCGATGATTTCAAGTGGTTTTCTAATATAAAAAAGGCAAAACAACCCATTTAGTCCTTGTACTCTTACTCTAGTTTCATTTTAGTCCCATGACATACTGTTTCTTCCAGCTAGATTGCTAAATATGATTAGCTCTTTGGAGAACATGAGCATGACATCAAAAATAGATGATACAGTGAAACAAGAATAAGGTAAATAGATGAACATACTTTTCAACGCTTTGCCCAGCTATTGCAGTTGAGTAAACAATAGGTGCCCAATTAAGAACACGAAGTTTCTCCCTAACATCTTGCTCATAGTACTTTGTTGTTTCCTGATTTTTGTTTGGTATAGTGTCCCACTTGTTCACAACGATCAGGCAACCCTTCCCTTCTCTTTCTATCCTTTCAGCGATCTTGAAATCCTAGAACATTCAGCAATAACATTAGAGGTTGCAAAACAATACAGAGAGAAAAGGTTACAGATATTGTTTTGACTAAAAGTTCAGAATGATATATTTGGGGTTGACAAAAAGAATATATCAACCTACTATAAAAACAATAGCCTCTCATGAAAATCGTTTTTTAGGCTTTTCTATAGCAAGATTCATCCCCCAATATTCAGTTAGATCACAACAGTAAGAAGGAAAAACTAAGTTATGCACTTATCTAAGTGAGGGAAAGGAAAGCTTCTGTAGATTAAAAAAGGAATCTAATATACTCAAGTTGCAACAAGTAGAGCAATCGTTTTTTAGGGTTTTCTACAGCAAGATTCATCTTCCTTATTCAGTTAGATCATACAATAAGAAGGATAAAGCTAAGTTTATGCACTTATCTAAAATGAGGGTGGGGACAAGGCAACTTTCTGTAGATTCAAAACGGCAGCTAATGTACTCAAATTGCAGCAACTAGAGTACAAAGCTTCTGTCAAGTGAAATATATGCTTAGATTCATAATGCATGCTAATAACTAATGCTTCTCCTTCTGTGTAATTCCATATATTACATGTTCAGAAGCTACCCAGTGCAATATGGCCCATACAGTGCTTTCCCAAATTATATTTACCTTAGCATAAGAATGCAGGCTTGAAGCCAAGAACATATTATCATTCTAAGAAGACGACGAAGAAGAATTAAGGCTATTTTTGTAAGATGCATTAAGAACAAAGAAATAATACTATGAAAAATAAAGAAATAAAATTAAGCAATGATTACAAGTGATGTGTAACTGCACTATTTGAAATTTCCCAGCGTCTGAAGATATAAGACTACAAGGGTCCCTTCGTTGATGACTTCACTAAATTATATTCTCCAAACAAAAAGTAAGAGGAAATTGCCTGAACTTGGTGTGATTTCCTAGTGTCAAAAGATTCTCTTCCAAAAGGATCCAAACTGCAATGATATACCGATCTACTATATTTAATCAATGCTGTATTATTGCCTTGTCACATGACAGATGTCTACAATTGAAACCCCAAGTAACTTCTGCACTCTAGCTTTATAGGAAACCTATACTTAATCTTCCGTTACTTATGGATATGGATCTGGAAGTATACCTTCAGTATATTACTCAGGGACCCATTTTAGTTTTTTTACATCTTATTTAGCAGAAGTTCGGCATAGCAGATTCTTTGTCTTAAACTTACATACCAAAATGTCTTAAAGAATGTGACTGCTACCCTAGTTAACTAGCTAAAAATTGTCAACATAAAACTTGAACACATGAAAAGTTATTTACTATGCCTAAAAATTCCATATTCAGATTAGGGTGTAAGTTTTTGTTGCAGTGCAGTGAAATCCTTGACAACGGAGCTTAGAACTATCTAGATTTTTAGTCTATGCTTGGGTTTGAATTTTTGAGTTTTGACTTTTTGTTTGGGTGTGAGTTTGTTGCATGATTGTGGTTAGGGTTTTAAGTTGGTGAATTGTTTCTAACTGTTTTTAATGAGGGATACACTTAGTTATTTTTGTGGGAGAGTTGAGGGTATTGTTGTCGTATGGACATTCATTACTATGCTGAGCACCACTTTACTCGCTTTTTGGAGAGTATAGCACTTCTACTAGTAATGAACTCAACTCCTGGCCTCTGGTTTAGTGGTTCCACTCGTTGCATCAAACCGTACTTCCCTCACTTGGTACTCGCTAGCATAGCACTCCACTCCCAAATCTCCACAAATGGCCCGGAATTTAATGCGGGTCGAAAGAAAGATTCATATATTTCTTTCTTTCTTACCATAGTGTTATTGTAGTGTATAAAGTTGTACTTTATAATAAAGACAGAAGCTTAGTGTTGATCTATCTACAATATTATCTTGATATATGTCGATATCAAGATAATATATGGAATTTACATAGGACCCATTCTATTTTTTTGATACATCTTTTTGTACTAATCAATCTGAAATAAGTTTCTTGTGTACACTTGCTGACAAAATGGATGGAAATGAGGTAACTTGAAAATTGGTGTGAAACCACAGGTGGCATTGTGCTAGTTTTGGAATCCCATGTGGTGAAGCAAAAATGGGTGTAAAATACAGGTGGTAAAATGCATATTACTCAAAAGTAAATAAATCACCCAGAACCAGAAGTTTTTGTTTCCTTTGATTCACTTTTATTGGGTTCGTGTTACAGATCTAGGTTGAGCACCTATCCAAGGAATTTTATAAGCAGTAAGTTACATGATTTTTATGGAGAAAAATGTCTATGAGGACATCAATACTAAAAAAGGACCAGGGTGATTTATATAACAAGCATTGAAAAGGATTCTTGATAAAAACCAACCCAAACTGAACTCAAAATTTTCCATTTACTTTAATTCAGTTTTATTGGGTTCAAGGTGCAGATCCCGTCGAGAATCAGTCCAGGTCTGCTTGGTTCCGGTTTTAGCACCAATCCATATCAGATCAGCACAAGTTACCATGTGCATCCTCACCCGACCAGGAAAAAAAAATAAAGAAAGCATTTTCTGAACCTAAAGTCTTGAATCCTTAAGTCCCAAAAAAACAGTTCTCTCTTTTTAACTGCACAAGTCAAGTTCTCTCCTGTACTAAATAAACTAGCAAGGAGAAACTACCTGTTCAGTGATACATGCAAGAGCCTCAATTACAAGAGCCACAACATCTGAACGACGAACAGCACGAAATGCTCGATTCACAGATAAAGCTTCTGTTGTGCTACCCGATGATGCCACAGCTGCCCTTCTTCTAATTCCTGCTGTATCAATAAGCCGGAATTTCTGCATAAAATATCAAAGATTAGTTTAGGTTGATATAAGCCAGGATTTCTGAAGAAGATATCGGTGGGAATTGAAATTATCACTGGATTTGGAGTGCAAAAGGCGGCCAAACATAATAAAGACAAAAGAAATTCCACCAAATAAATACCTTTCAAGTTTTTAAAATTTATTATTTATTAAAGTGACAGACTTTTATTAAAGATCCATAAATATATGCAATAACTCATTTTAATTTTTGAGTTAAGTAGGTCTCTAGTAACTTCAAAAGTTTATATGAAACTAGTAACAAGATAGAAGAAGAAGAAATAACTGATTAGATACTTAGGTCAGATTTTTCTAACTGTTGTTGGTTATTTACTGAAAAACAAGATACGTTTCTTTTATACAACCACGAAAGAATCCATTTCTTGTCATATTTATTTAATTTTCTCATATTCACATGAAAGATAGCATAATAAGCATCTTTAGAGCTTGATATACATTGTTAGCTTGAAAAAGTTTGGGCCTGAAAACAAATAATTGACTGGTTTTGCAATCTATGGAAAGTGAGATCCATAAAAACAATGAGCAAAATTACAGTAGAAAAGAATAAGAGAAGTGCTTTGAGTGTTTTCTGTGATAGAGTCTAGAAAAACTAAAGAATTATCTAGAAGGCTGTCAATATTTTGTCATGAAAATTACCTGCTGATTAAGGAATGAGCACAAAAAGGGGATACAGGGGAAGATAAGCATGCTGATCAAGTTTAATAACTTATCAGCTCTTACTTTTAACAACTATTTAATTTGTTCATGAAATGCTCTATTGGATCCCTGTAATGATCCATTCATACATTAATAGATAATGCATCTAAAACTGCCAGTAAACAATCAAAAATGGCACCATGATATATTCTGAAACCAGTCAAACCTGGCCATCAGGTCCAGTAAATTCTGTATCAATAGCATCACGAGTTGTTCCGCTAACTGGACTAACAATTGTTCTGTCCTCACCAACTAAAGCATTCAAGATGCTACTTTTGCCGACATTCGGTCTGCCAACAATCGCGATTGCCGGCACATAATTTTCTTCTTCAACAAGACTTTCTGAATCCTGTAGGCAAGCACCAATAAACTATCGTTGTTATTTTCTATGGAAAATAATTTTAAGTAAGAGTACAACATTGTGATGACTGATGAAGACTTTTTATAACTAGCGGTATGAACCACAGTCTTCAAAATTCGCATCTTTTAGCTGAGAACACAGTTCAACAAACTACCACTTCAATATATTTCAGGGAAACGTACTGTAAATTCATTATGGAAAAAAAATGACATAAGCATCAATTGCAATGGCAGGTACACAAGTCCTACTTCATTGAGATTTTCCAAGTCTTGCGGAGATGCATGAATAAAGTTCTAAGAGTCAATGAGGGAAATAAAAATCAAGAACAAGGCCTATCAAGAAATTAGGTTCCGAAAAACTAGTTGACGAATTACCCGGAAAAAATAAATAAATTGGCGTTGACAATTAAGTAAAGAAGTTCATTTAGATTCATTCACTCAGCTACTTCTATATCATAGAACTGTGGTTTCACAACATCAACTTGTTTGGGAAGCATTTCATCCGTAAAACAAATAGAAAAACGAATAAGGAATGAACAATTGCTACGCCATAAAATATCATAAATTTGTATAAAATACATACAAAAGATTGCGTTCAACATGTTATCTTAAAAGACAATTTAACAATTGTGTCGCATCAACTACTTAGCTACTAAATACTTTCATCTGCTTAAAGTAAGAACTGAAAAGCACAGTGATTTGCATAATAATACTCCCTCCGTACCAAATTATGAGATCATTATTGACTTTTTGAAGTCAATTTAATACATTTTCATTTTTCAAACTCAAATTGACATAGATTCTCTTAATTTTAGTAAATACAAATATGAATATTGTGAACTATCTAAAAAGTACTACACATTCTAAGATTTATTGTTTCTTAATTTTTAATGAATCATCTCAATTTTGAGCTTAAAAATATCTCAAATGACTTTTAGAAGTCAACAATGGTCTTATAATTTGGAACGGAGGGAGTATTATTCATTGTCACCAAATACCTTAGTTCTTTTGCCACTTGGAAAGAAGAAGTACCTCGTTTTTTACCAGTCCTGAACAAACAAGATCAAGAAGCTCTCCAGTTCCAGTTCCAGATACAGCAGATATCGGAAGCGGAGAAAACCTAGTTGATCAATTAGACGGGCAGGCACTTTCCATCAAAAGCAGAAATGTAATTAGCTAAACTCAAACTTTTCTCAAGGAAAATGAAAAAAAAGGGGTTTTTATAGACTGCACAATTGACACGTTACAGTTCAAATTAGTATCCCGATGTATCAATCTTGTATCCGATTTAATTTTATTTATTTAATTAATGGATACCCTGCATACGTATCCAGACATATTCAAGGCATATCCAAACTGGATACACAGCCAGTGAGTGTATGCTGCCAATTTGGCATTATCCGTGCTTCATAGATATCAGAGTTCTCTGTAGGATTCCTCATCCTTATTAGGAAAAATGGAACAAGATAAAGAGATTGAAACATTTAGATTATATCCAAAACAATGATTTTTACCAAATAAATCTACAAATTATTATGTAATAGATCAGTATACTAGCTAAAGAATAAACATTCAACTTGACTGATTTGCAATGGAAGAGAGAAGAAACAGCTCACCCCAATGACCAAAACTCTGATGCTTGCATGACTCCTTTCCGTGGAGATTCACACTTGTTAACAGCAAGAATGATAGACTTGGTTGAATAATTCTTACGCAGCCAGTCCCCTATTTCCTCATCAGCTGCCGTTAGACCTGCCTGTTCAGAGTTAATTGTGAAGTCTTTGTTTGGATAAGAGACTCACACACCCATACCCATGGATGAAAGAACAAGCACAGCAGTGAATAAGATCATTTGATTAACTTTCTTTTCATTTAGAAACAAAAAACAGTTACACATAGGCCCTCAATTGTGCACGTGGAAGCAATTGTCTTTGTGTACAAAGAACACCAGAGTTCAAGACAGCAATAGAATAAGAAGTAAACCAGAAAGCAAAGAATATAAGGAACAGGAACTGGAACCAGAACAAAAGTAATTCATGTGGTTGACAAGTGTCTTGCCTACGTCCATAAAGGGAATCACTTCACCAATACTGTAAGAACTTGTGATCCAATAACTATCAAATGTTTGGATTTCTCATCAAAACACAATCACAAAACCCTTGTTCACCCTCTCTCAAGCCCCAATAAAGATCCTGGCCTTGCTCTCAATCCCTAATATTTGCCTTGCCCTCACTTGACTAAAAAATGACTACGAAACCCTTTCTGCAGTCAAAAGTAAAGTGTCGACTGCCTTTAAGTTGGGTTCTGAACACTCCCTTGAGGCAGATATACACACATAATTTTGTCCACATGTTCTAGCGCCTTTTGGGTGCCAGTAGGCTGTGATATGGGTGCCAGCCATAAATCAATCTAAAATAACTGATGGCACACCATTCGAATCTAGGCTGCTCAAAATCTTGAGTTTTACTTTATTTTGGAATTCTAAGAGAACTCTAATCATATTTTAGGGTGAAAGGCGCAGGAATCCTCTTTTCCTACCTTAGTAAGTCCCTTCTAAAATCTCACCTTTAAGGTTGGACCAGCAAATTTATGAGAATGCCCTTCCTGACACCCCCTGCAGCTGTCATTGAACTTTCTCATTTTAAGACTAAATAGATAAAACATGTAGTACTCTTAAATTTCTGGATGGTTCCAACCAAAGGTTACATAAAAGGATCCATGACAATTTCCTAAAACACATCTAGGACTTCCTGTTTTTCAATGTAGTTGTCAAAAATGTCCAGGGTATCATAGAGTCTCTAATTTTGAACACAAGAGGAAGCCTTGTGGAAATATCATATTTCTACGTGAAAATAACATATTTCCATGAGGAAATATCAAACCAGATCTCTTGTGACCCTTCTTTTCGATTATATACAACAGAATTGCCCATTACGATACATAAAAAATAACAGATTTGAAAGGTCTGCAAGAAATGAAAATCACAATTTTTTTTTATACATGCCTAAGTGATGGAAAAGAAAGAATATATTTTATGTATCCGCGTAGCTTGTCAATTTTTGAAGAAATGATACAAAGAAGGATGTCTTGCCTACACTAGAAAAACTCTGATCGGATGAATTGTACAATCATTGGATTTATACTAACAAACACCAAAATAAAAAACCTAAAAACGAGTTTTAATATAATAAAATATAATATTTATCAGTTATATAGACAGTAGGCATGTATTTCGTTCAAATAAATAAGACCTATAAAAGGGAAAATAGAAACAATCAAAACACATGAGATGTTTACAAGAATTCATGTACACTATCTATCAATCAATTGCATCATACCTGACCATCTACAAGGAATATGATGACAGATGACTCTTCTACAGCTACAGTTGCTTGCCTTTCAATCATTGATGGCATCCTGGCAACTGCAGCCTCCCTGGATGCAAGTGGAATCCCCTCCATGCCAATGGTTGTTGAGATTGCCAATTCCTCCATAACATCAGACTGTAACTTGGAAACTGTGAGAACCCCTCCAGTATCTACTACCATAAATTCATAATCTCCCCAAAAGGATCTACCATACAAGCGATCCCTGGTAACTCCAGGTTCATCAACTACAATGGCCTTGTTTCCCTGCAAAGAGCATAAGTGAACTAAGTTGCATGGATTCGGATGGAGTGTCCAGTCAAACACGGGTGCTTTGAAGAGTGTGACACGGTTAATACTCAATTGCCAATTTATTACACTACTCAGACCCTTGTCCAAGTGTCTAGTGTCGACACGGGTACTTGAAGGAAAAGTGAAAGAGTCCATGTAATATAGGAAGTGAATACTAAATACTAAGTGTTAAAAATACCAGCAAACCTTTTCAGGAACTTAGATTTTTGTTTTCAAGGTATAAAGTGTGAGTGGCCATATTCAGCTACACAAACAAAAGAACTTAGAGATTGAAGGTTGATGATTTCTATACCCCAACAAGGCGATTGAATAATGCTGATTTACCAACATTTGGCCTTCCAACAATTGCAACCTTCGGAAGAAGATGATCTGGTATCTGAGACACGGTTAAATTAGGAGGTCAGAATCACAAAAGTAGAAATCTACCTTCGAATACAAGTCTCACACTCACATTTACAAATATAATATAATAAGCAAAAGAGATATCAGATGCATTCCACTGAAAAGAAGAAGAAACAGGTGTTTTCAGGATTAAATGTAAACTTCTACAGCTATGCAAGCAGAAAGAGGTGAGAAGGTAGTAGCCTTAAAATTTACTTCAAACTTCTCACATGTTTTCATGACGCAAAATCCTGCAGGCAGTCCATTATCCATAAAAGTGGGCACTATTACGAATACTGGCCAAACCAATAGCAAGTCCTATTATACCAGCTTGGGAGGCTTTGCTGTACTGATGTGGGACTCATTCCCCAAGTCCCTTACATCCCTAAGTCCCTTACAACCTCTCTTATGTGTGACCTCAACTCACTTAGTAGAAATGAAAAAGTACAAACAGGAGGCAAAAAGCGAACAGTTGAAAAACTTGAGACATGGCCTCCCCAAATAATAGCTCTGTTACCGAGAGGTATGACTTATCAATCTAAGCAAACGAGAAACAACAATAAAAAGTTCCCCTACGGCCTACCCAAATGGAGAAATATACTCATGATAGGAAAAAATCCTACCTAAAACATTGAATTAACTTACAACATTATCGAACCACATCTGTACAACCTCCCCTTCCAATTTAATACTTACTTGAGATTCAACCTTTGTTCATGAACATTGTTTGATACTTGAACTAAATGTTTATTGTACTCAGTGATGCAAATAGCAATTAATAAAAAGAGAAGTAAAAAAGGAATAAGAACAGTAAGTTCAACAAAGGAAATTTTTTGGTTTATTCTGTTGTGAACATTAGCAAGCTTCTCTATTTTTGGTTCAAGGATGGTAGGTCAAGGTTGAGGGAAAAATAAATGGACGTATAAAATAAGTATTATACGGGTAGAATAAAAGGTATTAAATCTGGTTGTGGGGCTCTTAAGAGTAAAAGCATAAAAGATTTAAGAAGAAACAAAGAAGTAAATCTCTAGGCAATAGGCATAAACTCTAGTTCTATAGGCATCACCCCTAAAATTAGAGTTGCACCACAAAACTTCAAATCAGTATCAGAATCTCTTAAACCTATGAAATAATATAGAATTGAATGATTTCATGCTAGATTCTCCATTAAGTATTCCTTAACCCATTGAATTCACACTTTTCGAATCCAGTCTTCACTAAAATGTAATGCTTGGGTATTGATTTTTCTACGACTTTCGCTTCATGATGATACTTCCTACCTCTAAAGTCCCAATAATAGCTTGCTCCTCCCAAAAGAATAATATTTATTTGTTATTCTTTTGAAAATAGTCTCATTTGCTTTCATGTGATGTGTACATTCATTATTACATCTTCTTAAATAGATAAACCTATTCTTACTGATAATTATGTCATTATATATCAAAAGCGTGGACCAAAACCGAAAATGAATAAGAGATTATTATAGTTCAAACATTCCAACTTCCTGGAAGTTGTATCCAAGATGAAAGGAAAATACACCACATAAGTTGTATAAATATCATCTATACAAAGCATTCATTAAACAGTGTATAATTATATTCTAGCATACTCCTTTGCATGCACAGTGTTGCCCTTAAGCGTGACCTTTTATCTTTAAAACATGCCCTTTAAATAAAAGAGAAGGAAAGAGGAAAAAGCCCGTGTCTTCCCTTTTAAATTGAAAACGACCTGAGAAAGAATGCTTACTAACATTTCTGGTGGTACCTTTACGTCTCTTTTGCTTTCCACGAGTTTCCTTTTGATCATTAGTTTCATCTTCTGAAATCATGACAAAGTTAGGTATCTCAATATGTTTGGCAAACATCGGAGAACATTATAGCACACAAAGATTAATTTAGATAAAAGAAGAGAGGGAAGAAATTACAATGCATGTGGAGGACAAGAAGTCCTCCAAAAAGAAAAAGAAAGCAAAGAAAACTAGTAAACATCTTATTGTCCAAACCTTGTTTCACAAAACCATTTGATCTTAAGTGCAAAGTAAAAGAGGGAAATGGATAATAAATCAAAGATTCATTTTGTAACCTTTTAAAGATCATTAAATGAATCACAAAGTGCTACATTAACCATATATCTCTCTCTCTCTCTCATATTTCCAAATGATTAACACAACCAAGAGGGGTTTCCATATAGCATTTAGAAAAATAACTAATGGTCAGCAAGTTAAAAGCAATTTCCTCAAGAATGAAACTCCAAGGGTATACAATGGGGAGTTAGTAGTCACAATCCCGCTTAGAGCAAGCTAGAAAAAAAAAATAGAAGTGTAGTCACAATGCCGCATAGAGCAAGCTAGAAGTAAAAGTAGAAGAGAGAGAGGAAAAAAAAATGGGAATGAAAGACTGACTAAAAGTTAAAAAAAATAAGTATCTACAATGTATATAGCTAGATATCAAAGCCTAAGACTTGAGAGCTATGATTACAGTCATATACAAATGTGAGAGCCCAAATAAACATGTCAATGTATCAAGAAAAAGTTAAATATAGCTACCAATTTCACATATTACATTGCTATGAGTGTTCAAACATGATTTTTTTATTGTTTTATATTTATAAATGGCTCATACCAAGACTGGGCAATTAGTAAAGCCTGACTGTAAGGTCAAACTTTTCCTGAAAACTAGCAAGTTCAAGATTAGGATTGAGCTAGGCTTGTCTTGTGTCTCTTGCAAACAATCTCAAACATGTTTTTCTGTTTAGCAAATCTTTAATGCTGCGTTTGGATTGAAGGAATGGAATGGAGAACGGAATAGAATGATTTTAAGGTATCACATATATCCATTCCATTGGAATGGATTTTATTCCACTTTCTCCACATGGAATAAAAAAACAAAGGGATGGAATGAATTTGCATTCCATTGAAATGGTTTATCCTCCAAAATGATCATCAAATACACTATTTTTATTTCATTCATTCCTCTATTCCATTCCCTCAATCCAAACCTAGCATAACAAACTTGAATAAATGGTCTATTATGGAGTTATTAACCGTGTTAATATCCAGATAATTCTATGTATTCAGATAAGACAGGTAAACCAAATAACCATCTTTAATCACCAAGAATTGGAATCACCAAAAAGTGCAGTATATGAAAGTTTATAACACCATAAATAGGCCCAAAACAACAGGATTTATAGCCCAATAAACAAAACAAATGAAGAGAAAATGAACCCACAAAACTATATTCAGAAAATTACAGCATTTCCACAAAATACCGTATTACATATAAGCTCACCAATTTTCAATTCCCGAGATAAAGAAAGAGAATACTCTCTAGCAGCCTTCTGGGCTTCTTCTTCGAGAGCTACAAGTTCCAAATCTTCATCAATAATGTCATCAACATCCTCCGAGTCTTCAACTTCAAGTAAATTATCTTCTTCTTCTTCGTTACCGGAGAATTGTGGCTCCGGCGAAGGGAAACAGCTGCCGGAAACAATACGGCGGCGGTGGGCGGAGAGAGAAAGGAGGAAATTGAAGAAAAGGGGAGGAGTTTGAGGAGAGAGAAAGGCGGGAGGGGATCTGGAAATGGGTGATAGAATTGAAATGCTTGAATTGAGAGAAATTGGAGCGAAGAAATCTAGAGATGACATTATTGTTAACTGTTACTGAACTGAAAATTTTGGTTTTTGAGATGAAAGAGGGGCTTGGCGGGTATTAATTCTCTTTGGAGAGGTTTATCCTCATGAATTGAATATTTTCGAGAGGTTTTAGAGAGAGCCGAATGATAAAAGGAATGCTGGTAAAGTGCGCATCATTACATTTGGGTAATTAATATTGAAAAATGACACAAATATTTTTTTTTTAGTAATGGTACTAACGAGTAACGACACAGTTATTTATAACAAATTTTATTATTTTGTCAACTATAATTTTTGTGCTGCTAAATATGGAGGAAATTGGGAGAGATGATATACGGAGTATACGATAATCAAGAAAATAAAATACATAAATACTTTTCTAATATCGCAAAATAATTTCTAGTTATTTTAGGAAGTTTATATACATAAATTTGTATTTGTACATAGTTTACTTATATTGAAAAACTGCTCAAATTTGTATATTCTGTTATTATTTTTAGATTATTAATATTTTCCAGGGATGTACCTGGTGTTCACTAGTTGTTACTACGATTGACTCTTTTCTTGATTATCTGTTCTTATGTTTGAAAGGATTACCATTTCAATTTTTTATATTGTAATCTTTTCATCGTTTGTAACAGTTTACAGTTTCAATATATTTAGACTGTTTGATCAAACCAAAAAAAAAGACTTGGCTCCACTTCATTACATTTTTTCTCCAATTTCATCTAATACATCATATTTTTTTATAAAAAAAGGTATAATAATTTTAATCAACACTGGTCAATTAATTTATAATATTAAATAATATAATTGTTCGAAAAATAAAAGTAATTCGAAACTTTTTCACTATTTAAACATGTGAATTCTTCATCAAAATTTCAATTGTTAAATTTTTTTTAAAACTTTTAGCGGTAAAAATATTTTTAATGATTTTGATTTTAGTAGGATTAATCTTAATATTATCTATTAACATATTTCGATCATTACAAACAAAATTATCAAAATTAAATAACTGGTGTATTGAATAGAATTAAAAGAAAAATGTATCGAAAAGGAGTTAAATACAAGAAAATTAATGGTAGGAGATTGTGCACAAATATTAAAACATTATAATTTTTGTGGCGAAATGACAGAAAACATCATTAATAAATTAATCATATTAAGTTCCAACTTTATCCACATTTATAAATTAATTTTAGATTTTTATGAATTTAGATATCAAATTTAGGATAGTAATAACTGGACAACTCATGACTTTGGCTCAACTGGAATCCGTTCAACAAGTCAAACTTCGGATCCGACAGGAATCCGTTGCACCAAATCAAGGCTACTTTAAACATCGACTTAACTCAACTAAACTCAATTAATTTAACTATTAATCGATTTTGAGTTCAACCATGAATAAAAATAAATTATATAACGGCAATATGTCTGCTCAAAATACAACTGCAAAGGATATTTATTAGTGGGGGACGGGTAGAGAGTCGTACGCATACACACACAACACACATTATTTATACTAGTACCCAAATATACTTTGCGTGTGTAAATTATATAGAATAAAATAAAAATTTTATAAAATTTAAGAGACTAAATAAAAAGATAAAAAACATTAATATAAAAAGGACAAAATAATAATATAATTAAATTTATAAGGGCAAAAGAAAAAAAAGGAAAAAAAAAACAAGTATGATACGATCATGGATGTTTTATAATATAGATAGATAGATACGAATATAGATATAGATATATACACATGTATTAGAGTCTTAGTATGAATCATGAATATGTAACTTAAATTTTGGTAGTGTATAATCACATTTCCATTTCAAACATTGTAATTAGCATATTCAAGAACTTATGGGGAAAAAAAGAGCAGTAGCAATATTTACATTCCATAATTTGATGTTCGAGAACCCTAATGATTTTTACATAACCATTTCTGTGCTTCATTGCTGCACATTTTTTACTCCAGAGGACCTTATTTCCAGGAAAGAGAAGTACCATTTTCTTGTAAATAAATATACAATTTCAACTAATTAGCAAGTAATAACATAAGAATAAAGCATTATGATACACGACAGAATCTACCAAACACAAAATGCAGAAGAATTTGTACTCCAGTGAAAGGTTACCATGGAAGCAGTTTAGGTGTACTAATTTACATTCACCATCTGATTCTAACTATGATTACTAAAGGATCTGCAATTTTGCATCCACTTTTTTTCTAAACTGCTGTTGCATTGAGTTTTATATATATATATATAGACACACACATAAAGGATCAAGAGCATACCCCCTTTAGCGGCGGACCGGGCGACGGTTTGGTCCGTCGTCATAGGTTCAGTCCGTCGCTATAGGTTCGACCCGTTGCTATATGTTTGTCCGTTGCTAAAAGCTATAACCACGGACCGAACCTATGACGACAGACCAAACCGTCGTCCGGTCCGTCGCTAAAGAGGGTATGTTTGGTATGTCAAATAAGGGGGTATGCTCTTAATCCTTTCTCTCTCTATATATATATATGTGTGTGTGTGTGTGTGTGTGTGAGTGATCCATAACAAGTACTTGTTATGGAGAAAAATATAGCATACACCATCAATACCCTCTATTGCTCTTGTTCGAGTTCTTCCTTGATGACTAGAAGGGGAGACACAAGTCTTAAATGCCTCTTATCCCTGGAGGCTTTCTGGCATTTCATCTTTCTTGATTTCTGGATTGGGAAGCTCTATGATCTTTCCTTCGAATTCGAGTTTTTATTTTATAGAAGAACGGTAACAAAAAGTAAAAAAAAATTGTTTGCACGGCAAAAATGTAAAAAAAAATATTGACTTTGAGATTTATTCCAACATTTTGAGAGGATTACATTAAGTTTTGGTTAAAAGATGCAACATACATCAATGATTCTCTCTTTAGATTCGTTAAAGGGTCTGCGGACTTCAAATCGGGAGTTGAACCTTCAATCATTCCTATGTGGATTCAGTTTTCGAATCTTCCGATCTGTTTTTTTCAAGACAAAGATATATTAGATATATTGCTAACGCAGTAGGCAAAATGTTGTTTCGATGGTCCGACCCCTAGGTTTTCTCAACCCGGTGTCACAAGAGTATGCATTGAAGTGGATCTTCTCAAGAAAAACTCTAATAGGGTCTGGTTAAGCATGGGACAAAACGAAGGAAGATGGTAGAAAATCATCTATGAGAATGACTTAAGGTATTGTACGTCTTGTAACATAGTCATGCAAAGTAAAACTGCAAACTTCGTTAGAAAAACTCCAGTGCAACTGATGCAGCCAACAAAGAGAAGTCCAACCAGCAGCCGTCAGCTCCTAACTCTAATGCCTCTAGGAAAAAATCTGTACAAGGTCAAGGAGGAAAAGCTCCCCCACGTCAAGTCTACATGCCAACGGGCAACACCATCCAATCATCTTTTGATAATACATAGAATCTTCCAAACAATACTGCGGACAATCAGACGGAGTAGAATCTTTTTTCTTTTAATAAAGAAACTTCTCAGCACATACAGATTTCTGCCGATCCTTCAAGCAGTACTGTTTCTCATGATTCTGAGTTGAGGGTTGATTCTTCTCATCAGGTAATAGTAGATGCCTTTGACTCCTCTCTGGCAGCCAATAATTCTAATGTTGATAATTTTAGTATTCAGGTTATTATGCTTATTATCTCTCAGCCTGATCATGAACTCATAAATAATATGGAGTCTAATATATCCCTTGTTTGACTGAAATCCAAAGATGATGCTAACGTTCCAAATAAACAAGTTGCTCAGACCAAAGGGGACTTATCAGACTCTGAACCTATGAGAGAAGCAAACTCTTTTTGTAGGAATTTTTTACCATGTGTAAGGAATTCTCTTAAGTGTTATCTACAGCTTCGATATTCAAGAACACTAACTGTACCGAGAAATAGAATCTGAATCCTACAAGGAGCAGCAGATACATCTGTCAAAGTACAAGAATCGAACTTGAATAGCTCTAGAAGGATTACTAGAGTGTTGGCTCGTTCTTTTCAAACTTCTTCCATTGTTTTGTTAGTCATGATTAATAACCTCTTGTGGAATATCATAGGCATAGGCAATATCAAATCAAGAAGGAGGGTTGACAAGCTTGTAAAGATGTATAATATATCGTTGATTGCTATTGTTGAACCTCTTCACTATGTTAATAAGATTCAGGAATTATCCAACAAAATTGGTTTCAACTTTTCATTGGCAAATCAAGAGGCAGATGAAAAAATATGGCTCTGTTGGAATCATGAAGTGAATGTAATGCTTGTCGACACGTTTGAACATTGTATCAAATTTGACATTAACTTTCTTAATTCTGATCGGGTAAGGCTTATCATTCTTTATGCTCTTTATGCAAAGTGCTCCATTCAACGGCTTCTTTGGGAAAAACTTCCATTACTATCCTAAGACATACAAGGTCCATGGATGGTTGCGGGTGATTTTAACACAATTTCAGATGTGTCTGAAAAACTTGATGGCAGACCTCCAAAGATACAAGATTTGGAGGAATTCAATGCAATGATTAACGATTGTGGCGTCATTCACTGCGGTTATGAGGGCATCAAGTATACCTGGTTGAATAACCAAGAGTGGGGGCTTTGTTTGGGCGAGGCTTGACAGAGTTTTCACTGATCCGGCTTGGGCTGATATTTTCTCCTATACTATGGTGAAAGACTTACCATGCTCAACATTAGATCATTCTCCTATGCTTATCCAGATTGGCAAAGGTGTGTCTTTTCATCCATCTTCATTTAAATGTCAGAATATGTGGATTAAACACCCCAACTTCTTACAAATTTGAGAGTATTCATGGAATTTTCCTGCTTGGGGTTCTCCTTTTGACATATTTGTTCAAAGACTTAAGAGCGTAAAAGAGCATCTGAAAATATGGAATAAGGATTTCTTTCGCAACATCTTTGATAATGTGAAGAAAGTCAAATACAAACTGCTACAAGCTCAAATTGCTTTGGAACATTGTTGGATTGATTGGAATGAAAAAACTTTTAATGAAGCCAAAATGGATCTAAACCATACTCTTCTCATGGAAAAGACCTTTTGACATCAGAAATCTGGTATTTAATGACTTAAAGAAGGTGACAAGAACACCAGATTTTTCCATGCGGTTGCTAGCAAGAAATTTCAAATAAGCCTCATTAGAAGAATCAAGGATTCAAACAATATTTGGGTAGAAGATCAATTTACTATTGGTGCTTTAGCTGAAACCTTTTTCAAAAATCTTCTTTCTTCGGAAGAGCACTATATTGATGAAGCTATTTTGCAAGTCATTTTGATACTTGTCACTAAAGAGGAGAATTCATTACTTACCAGATTACCTGCTATGGAGGAGATTCGGGATGTGGTTTTCACTATGTCAGTTGATAGTTTTCCTGGACCGGATGACTTTTTAGGTTCGTTCTATATAGTGGCATAAGATATTCAAAAATATGATCTTCTGAATGTTGACTCCTTTTTCTTTTAGGAGGTACTGTTACTAGAGCTTTCAATGCTAATTTTCTTACTTTGATCCCTAAAAAGGACAATCCAAGCATTTTTGCTAACTTTAGACCGATTAGTCTTTGTCACTTTTGTTACAAGATTTTATCTAAACAGTTGGTGACTAGGTTGAGTACCATGCTCCCTAAGATTCTCTCTAAAGAGCAAAATGCATTTGTTAAGGGTAGAAAGACTACAGACAACATTTTCATTGCCCAAGAAAGAACTCGTGATCTTGATAAAAAGGTTAGAGGAAGAAATTTCATTCTTAAGCTGGATATGATGAAAACCTACGACCGTTTAGAATTGGATTTTTTATATTTGGTGTGTTAGAGAGATTTGGATTCTCCTTTAGTTTTATTGAGCTTATCAACTTGAAGAATCTTGTTTTGTCAGTTATCGCAAATGGGGCATGGTTTTTTCAAGAACTCTAGGGGTCTCAGGTAGGGTGACCCCATATCCCCTTATCTTACTATTGTTGAAGAGGTGCTAAGTAGAGGGCTCAGTCGCTTGTTCTCTCATAACCTTGTGGCATGATAGAGGTCAGATTCCTATCATTCATCTTTTATTTGTAGATGACACATTGATATTCTTGAATGTTTCAAAAGAAAAATCTCTGCAAAATCTCTTTAAGTTCCTTAGTTCTTATGAAGCTTCTTCGGGGCGACTTATCAATAAAGGCAAAAATGCCTTATATCTATCCAAGAAGATCTCATATGCAAGAAAATTTATCATCCAAAACTTCGAAGGTATCCCTTAAAAATAAATTCCGTTCAAAGATTTTGGGGTTCCCATTATTAAAGGTGGACTCAAGACTCTTTTCTTCTTTGAGATGGTTTCTAAGGTAAAAAGGTAGAGGGCTAGCAAGGTAAATTATTAAACCTGGCGGGAACGACTGTTGTGATAAAACATGTCTTATCTTCCATCCCTTTACACATGCTAGCTGGTACACCTGTTCCCAAAGGTATTTTAGCTTCTATTAACAGCATCTTGGCGAGATTTTTTTGGGTAAATAGAGATGACTTTTAGCACAGACATTGGGTGACATGGAATGCAGTCTCCTCCACCCTCGAAGAAGAGGGGCTTGTAATTCTATCTTTTTAAGATGTGGCCAAGGCAATGCGTATGAAAATGACATGGAAACTCATTACTGAAACTAGCCTTTGGTCCACCTTCTTCAAACAGAAATAGATACAAAACATTCACACCTTGGTAGGTCAGCTCACCGCTTTTGGTTTTTCTCTTATAAAAAAAAATATTTGCTGGCACACCTTTCATTCAAGATCTCCTTCTCCGTCTGCTCTGTTTGAGATGGATCTTCTTGCTCGCATCCTTCCAATGGTGTTTCCTGTTTTTTCTTTCGTTTGTTTTCAAAATAGGAGAGGAACCGGAAGGTCAAGGAAGTTGATTGGATGAAGTTGGAAGTTACTATAATGTATTCTTCTTCTTATATTTAGAGGGGTATATAATTAAAGAAAGTCATTTGTACCGGTACTGCACTATTTCAATCAAATACCGCCGGCAGACCCTGGTAATTATTATCATCTAACTAGTACATCTGTCCTTTGCACAACTATGTATGTGCTTTAGCACTGATTATGTAATTTCTTATAGAAAGAAAAAGAGATTCGCCTTGCTTATGTGCTTCTTTGGATTGAAGTGCATGCTAGATGCTTCTAACCTAATCACATTTTCCTTCACCAAAGATGTTATTCTCCAAGTTCCCTTTTTCCAGGAAAGCTATCTTAGTGTTACGAGAATAAAGGAGAAAAAGGCGCTAAGAAAAGAAAGGGCCTATATCTACCAACATGAAGCTCGTTGTCAGGATAGATCGAATGTTTTCTAACATATTCTTATTTCAGTTCCGAACCAGCCGTGAAAGCTCACACAAGTAAGTGAAGGACCCCCGTAGGGCCTTTTTGAAGTGTGGCCCACACACGACCAGGGGAAAAAAGGGGAGGGGGATGACAGGAAAAAGGTAAGGAGGAGTGGTGCAATTAGGCTTTCCCTTCGGTATGCGATATCAGTATGTAAAGTTCATTTCTTTTGTAGGCCCAGTCAAAAGCTTTTGAAACTTATGGTTTGAGGGACTTCATCGCTAACGAGCATCGATAAGCTGTTGTAAGCAATCAATCAACTCGATTCCATTCATTATTATATATAATCCGTCTCGGGCCCTGCCCCTGTCTACATCTACGCTATCTCTATTACCGCTAAGGTAAAGGTCGAACGCATCCTGATCCCATCCATTCCTTTAGTTCGTTCTCAATGGGAATTTTTCTTTATAGTCAAAAAAGCCAGTGGAAGATTTTTTCTAGGCGTTGATGTATGTACTGTTACTACAGCCCGAAATTCACCTTTTTAGCAAACAAGCAAGAGTGGTCTATGATCAGAAAGAAAGTCATATCCCTTGCTTGTTGGGTACAAAACTACACTATTCAAAGCATCGAGAAATCCCATATATATATATATATATATATATATATATATATATATATATAAGACTCTCCCCTTTTTTGAAGAAAGACAAAATTATTCCTTATATACCAAATTTTCAGTCTAATCCTTTGTTCCAGAAGAGTGTGGCAAGGAGGAGATACTAAGAAATCAAAGGGATGCAGAGGAAGAGGTGGTTCCTCCATATAGGATCGAGAATGTCGAAACATAAAGGTCTTTATTTAACCATATAAAGAGACTGGAATCTTTAGATACCTATCAAAATCTTCCCCAAACTTGTCCAGGGGGCTACTTAGCCTTTGTGAAAGATCAGTTGGCTCGAGCGTCCACCTTGGGCAAAGGAGTTTATGAGGCCATCCTCACTTCGGAGATAAGAGATCTTTCTTTTCGAGAGAGTTAGCAAGAAGCTATGAAGAGTGGTAAAATTTGAAAGGAAAGATGGAAACTAGGGAGTTGGCTAATAAAGATGGACAATAACGACCGCGTAATATAAATTCTTCGTCCTCGTCATCGAAAGTGGCCTTCAATTGCTCAAAAATTCTAAGCTATATGGGGGGCTTGGATGGTGAGCAAAAATAATTGATCAAGAAGTTGGTCAAGTTTCGTATGAAAGAAGGTTAAAAAACAAGAGTTTGTGCTATTGTTTATCAAACTTTTCATCACCCAGCTCGAACTGAGCGCGATGTAATCAAACTTATGGTTGACGCCTTAGAGAATATAAAGCCCATATGCGAAGTGGAAAGAGTAGGAATAGCAGGTACTATTTATGATGTCCCTTGGATTGTAGCCAAGGATCGTCAACAAACCTTAGTTATTTGTTGGATCATTGGAGCAGTTTTCAAACGACGTATAAGCTATAAGCTTAGAGAAATGTTTATTTGATGAGATACTAGATGCTTACCATAAGAGGGGAATTGCACGTAAGAAAAGAGAGAATCTTCATGGACTGGCTTCCACCAATCGAAGTTTCACGCATTTCAGATGGTGGTAAAGTGAGACCACAAAAAGAGCTCTTCCTCATTCAGTCAGATTCTTTAATAAGATATGGTTCCTTTTTGTTTGAATCTTCATATAGATTTTCAATTCCTCATACTCCTCCCTTCAGTCATTGAGTTGGGGGAATCCATAGGAGGCCTGCCCGTTATGCATTACATGAAAGAACCTTTCTTTGTATGACTTCTCTTTTGCCTTAGGTCGAATGAATACGAAAGTGAAATCAATCAAAAAATAGGCCATAAATGCAAAAATAGTGGGCCTTTCACCCTCTTTCTAGTGACTCGGGGAGCTAATCTGAGAAATGCACTTCAAAGGGAGGGAAGCTAGGTTTCCCATGTTAGTATGGTCGGGCATAAAATATTTGAAAGTTAGGTCAAAAAGAAGAGGCAGAGAGAGAACAAAATAGAACCGATAGCCCTGAATTATGTCAGGGCAAGAGAAAGAAAAGTAAAGACTCTCGTTTTTTGCATATGCATATAGGCTGTGAAAAAAAAAGAAGTCCATTTTTCTAATAGAGAAAGAGAGTGATCCATCTACTTTGTTAATAAGGTAAGGAAACAGACTTCAAGTACTTCGTAGGACGACAACAAAGACTTATTTCTAAAAAAAGGTAGGGGCAACCTTTCACTTGGGTACGATCTAAAACGATTCCACATTCAAGAAAGAACCGGATCAGACTCTTTGAAGGAAGGAGCTACATCGAGAAAGGAGCAGTCCTGCCACATTGCTGCTCTGTTCGAGGAAGGAATAAACCGACAAAAGGCACTAAGTGAGTGAAGTTTATGAAAGGAGTCACTAAGGGGCGAGCAATAGGTTAAGTGTAGTTGTAAAATCCAATCCAACTTGTACTTTAATGTTGTCACATCAAAGTGCAAAACAGATTCAACGCCCTCATTCTCACTCAGCAGTAGACCAATCTGTGAGGAATGCTGAAATAAAGTAATTCAATTTGTGGTCCGGGTACTTTATTAAGAGTGCCTTCAGTAGAGGAAGAAGAGAGATAACACAGATTACCAAAAAGATTTTCTCAAGACTTCCGGGCGGGCAGTTAGTTCAATCAAGACTTTAGCAAAAAGGGCTAGTGGAAACCCTAAACCCTTTCTTTAATCGATCTCACTGGAGGCAGCAAGAAAACAATAGTTAGAGGCAAGGTGTGATCTATGACCACCCTTCTACCCATTACCAATCGTGACATGCGTACGTACTGTACTATTTCCCCAGCTAAAATCATTTCGACACAGAGGCGGGGCAACCCAACTGCAAGACCAAGACCAGAGGCGAATGTTGTTGCCTAATTTTCTTACTAGCACTATAACACACAAGTATACACGTTCGTTTATAATATTGAGCAAACAAGGATATCGTTACCACGAGGAAATAGGTTAATATTTATCAATTACTAACTTTTAATCAAATTAATCTTATTTAAACTATGAATGATAATTGTAAATTAAAGTTAAATTTAATTAAAATTAACTACTAAAATAATTAACCATAAGAATAAATGCAGATTTGACAGCTTAAGATTACAACTTCCCTTAGTGTTTCATTTAAACCAATACACTTCCTATTTAACTGATTAATTAAAATGAATCGCTAAGCATGAATTCTTTATAGTATCCACGCGCTTCTTCCGATAGACACATGAACGAATCCTCCTAAATTCGACCTTAAAGGAACAAAATTACAAGGAACACCCTAATTACTTAACTCACTATATTCCTATGTGAATTAGGTCAATTAGGATTTCAAGCTCAAATTCTTTCAACGACTATAAAAGACATATAAGTATATACCTATGCTATATGCTAGTCATATTAACCTTAACACAAATTATATGAACAGATGCTACCATATCCAAATCTAAATCTATACTCTATTTTCTAATTTTGTATAGATTATCACGGTAATTGTTATCCAGACAATTAATTAATAAACACAAGATATGATAAATGATTCAGAAATACATAACTTTAATTAAAAAGGAAGTGATCAATTTAAACTATGCACTAAGTTCCATTGCAATCTTAAATTAAAATTTAGTTCATAGCGTTTAGGAAAAACATCATTAAATTTATCAATAAAAACATCCCAAAGATTACAGAAACGAAAGATAAAAGAAAAGAATAGAAGAAACTGTAATGGTTGCTCCCAATCTCTACTTTGATATTTAGAATTCTACAATTCTTTGTCTTGTTCTTCCTTGTTGCTTCTTCTTTCCTCTACACTTCTCTTATTACGTACGTCCTCCTTTTAAGTACTCTCCAATTGGTAATTAAAAACCCCCAAAAGAATCACCACTTTAACATCATTAATGGGTAATGCTACAGCTTCAACCCGCTTCGAAACATAGTCCACCGCAAGTAGTATATATAAATTACCAAAGGAGGAAGGAAACGGCCCCATAAAGTCGATGCCCCACACATCAAATAATTCAACCTCCAAGATCATGTTGAGTGGCATCTCGTGTCATTTTGATATATTGTCAACCCTTTGGCATCTGTCATACCTCAACACGAAGAAGTGGGAATCCTTAAAGAGAGCATCGGCCAATAAAATCCCGATTGTAAAACCTTGGTTACCGTTCTTTCTCCTCCAAAATGTCCTCCATACTCAGAGGCATGACCGTGATGCAGTATGTTCTCCATTTCTTCTTGGGGAATGCATCTTCTTACTATTTGATCCGCACAATGCTTAAACAAGAATGGCTCGTCCCATAGATAATACTTCACATCATGGAGAAACTTCATCTTCTGCTGACTTGTCAAATCCGGAGGAAACACCTTACTCACAATGAAATTCACAAAATCCGCGTACCATGGTGTTTCCTGCTTTATTGCAAAAAGTTATTCGTTCTGGAAAAACTCATAAATCACCGTCTTATCTCCCTTGTTCTGCTTTGAATTTTCCAACCTTAATAGATGATCTGCTACCTGATTTTCTGTTCCTTTTCTGTCTCGAATCTCTAAGTCAAACTCTTGTAACAACAGTATCCACCAAATCAATCTCGACTTGGCATCCTTCTTAGCTATCAGGTATTTAATTACTGAATGGTCTGTGAATACGATCACCTTAGGCCCAATAAGATATGAACTAAACTTATCAAAGCGTAAACAACTGCCAGCAACTCCTTCTCTGTAGTGGTGTAATTCAATTAGGCATCCGAAATCATCTTGTTAACATAATATATGGCATGGAAGTTCTTCTCTTAACGTTGGCCTAGAACTACGCCAATCGCGAAGTCACTAGCGTCACACATCAATTCAAATGGGATACTCCAATCTGATGCTATTATCACTGGTGCAGTAATCAACTTTTGTTTCAACACTTCGAAGGCTTCATGACATGCTTTGTCAAAATTAAACGGGACATCCTTCTCCAAAATATTGAATAATGGCTTTGTGATCTTGGAGAAGTCTTTGATGAACCTCCTATAAAAGCCTACATGTCCCAAAAAACTCCGAATACCCTTACTGGAGTTGGTGGAGGAAGATTTTCAATGGTTTCAATCTTTGCTTTATCTACCTCGATTCTTTTTGCAGAAACTCTATGCCCAAAATTATCCCCTCTTGAACCATGAAATGGAATTTCTCCTAGTTTAAGACCAAATTTGTCTTCATACATTGTTTGAGCATAAGAGAAAGATTTTCTAAATAATAATCGAATGTATCTCCAAAAACTGAAAATTAATCCATAAATACCTCAAGATTACGCTCGACTATATAGGAAAAGATAGTCATCATACACTGTTGAAACGTCACAAGTGCATTACATAGCCTGAAAGACATTATTCGGAAAGCAAAAGTACTATATGGGCATGTGAATGTCGTTTTCTTTTGGTCCTCGGGTTCTATTGCAATCTAATTGTAACCTGAGTAATCGTCCAAAAGGCAATAATACTCATATCCCGCAAGTCTATCTAACATCTGATCGATAAACGGTAATGGGAAGTGGTCTTTACGAGTAGCCTTGTTTAACTTTCTGTAATCCATACAAACCCGCCATCCCGTAACTGTCCTTGTAGGGATTAATTCATTGTTCTCATTCGTGACTACCGTCATCCCCCCTTTCTTTGGCACACATTGGATCGGGCTCACCCATGAGCTATCTGAGATGGGGTAGATAATACCTGCATCCAACCATTTTACGATTTCTTTTTTAACAAATTCTTTCATTATGGGGTTGAGTCTGCGTTGTTGCTCTATGATAGGTTTCGCCTCCTCTTCAAGCAGAATCTTGTGCATATAAATTGATGGGCGTATCCCTTTAATGTTCGCAAGACTCTACCCTAGAGCTAATTTATATTGCCAAAGTACCCTTAACAACTTGTCATCTTGCACCTCATCCAGGGAAGCAGAAATTATAACTGGTAAAGTAGAAGAACCAAGATAAGCATACCATAGATGGTTAGGTAGTGGTTTAAGTTCCAAAGTAGGCGGTTCTTCCGATGATGACTTAACCCTATCTGATGACTTTCCTGTATAGTCCAAGGATTCAAACTTTATCTTAACCCAATTGAATTTTGGAGATGAATCTAACACTTGGACCAGTTTTAGTGAAGCTGGATCGTCAGAAATTAGGTCACTAACCATTTTTGCCTCCATAGAATCTTCACTTGCGGATTCAATAAAAGCATCCCTAATTGTTTCTTCAATCAGATCAACTCTGAAACACTCTTCATCTTCCTTTGAAAAGTTCATAGCCTTGAATACATTAAAGGTCACCTCTTGGTCTTGGACCCTCATTGTTAACTCTGCTTTTTGTGCATCAATCAACGTCCTTCCCGTAGCTAAAAACGGACGTACTGTCCTCCTCAAAATTAAGAACTATGAAGTCTGCAGGGAATATAAATTTATTTACCTTTAATAACACGTCTTCCACTATTCCCTTTGGATATGTGTGGGATCTATCTGCAAGCTATAGAGTGACGTTCGTGGGTGTAGCTTCCTTCAACTCAAGCTGCTGATAAACTGATAAAGGCATAAGGTTAATGCTTGCTCCCAAATCACACAAACACCTATTGAAAAATCGAGTTCCTATTGTGCACAGAATGGTGAAGCTACCTGGCTCCTTCAACTTCGGTGGTAACTTCTTTTGTAGAATTGCACTACAATCCTCCGTCAAAGCCACTGTTTCGAACTCCCTTAGCTTCCTATTCCTTGATAAAATGTCCTTCATGGATTTGGCGTAGCTAGGCATCTGCTCCAAAGCATCTGTGAATAGGATATTGATCTGTAATTTCTTAAACACCTCTAGAAACTTGGAAAACTATTTGTCTAGCTTCTGCTTTTGAAATCGTTGCAGAAATGGCACACGTGGTATAAATGCATTTTGCTTGTCCTCTTTCTGACTTTCCACAACCTTCTCCTCAGTCTTATTTTCTTAATCCCCAACTTTTTTTTTCATCATCCTTTGCACTTTTTGCTTTCTTCTGCTCATCAACATCCGTAGTCAACTGTTTTTCACTTCTAAGTGTGATTGCCTTACACTATTCATTACCATCTCTCCTAGGATTCTTCTTAGTATCACTTGATAAAGAACCTTGAGGTTGGTTGTTTAAAGCACTCACTATCTGCCCCATCTGATTCTCAAGATTCCTTATCACAGCTGATTGATTTTTCGTAGTCACTTCAAACTGAATTGCCAACCTCGCTAATAAATCCTTTATTTGTGATAGCTTATCGGGTTGTTGAGGTTGTTGGTGGTGTTGGTTTTGAAATCCAGGTGGGTATGAATGCCTTGGAGCTTGAGCTTGAGGTTGTGACTGATTGTTGCTCCAAGAAAAGTTTGGGTGGTTCCTCCACCCCGGATTGTAGCTATTTGAATTACTGCCTTGTTGTCGATTAAAATTGGACACATACTGCACAGATTCAACAGTTATTGCACATTGATTACTCGAATGATTACTCGCGTATATCTCACAAATTGTCTCCATTCTTTGAACATTTTGAACCCCAAGGGCGTCTATCTTCTTTGTGAGAGCAGAAGTCTGAGCCGTCACTTGAGCCAATAAGGCTATCATCACATCCACTTAAATTAACCCGGTTGTTCTTTGTTGATTCATTCTTGCAGTTGGCCACTGATAATTATTAGCTGCCATTGTCTCGAGCAACTGATATGCTTCATCATAATTTTTAGCCATAAGAGCTTCACCCGCTGCAGCATCTATACTTGTCCTCACCGTGCTGAATAATCCATTATAAAAAGTTTTCACCTGAAGCCATTTAGGAATCCCATGGTGTGGGCATCTTCTCACAAGTCCTTAAACCCGTCCCATGCTTCATACAATGATTTTGAGTCGTGCTGAATGAAAGAGGTCATATCGTTCTACATCTTTGTTGTCTTTACAGGCGGGAAAAACTTTGCAAGAAATTTTTGAGCTAGATCATTCCATATTGTAATCGAGCCTGGTGGAAGTGAATGGAGGCAACTTTTAGCTTTATCTCTAAGTTTGAATGGAAATAATCTGAGTCTTATAACGTCTTCCGTCACCCCATAGTACTTGAACGTATCACAAATTTCTAAGAAACTGACTAAGTGATCGTTCTGATCATCATTCGGTAACCCTCCAAATTGTACAGAGTTCTGAATTATCTGTATTGTTCTAGGTTTTATCTTAAAATTTGTGGTAGTGATAGCGGGCCTCGTGATACTCGATTGAATTTCAGTCACTTGCGGCATGACATACTCCCACAGTGATTTTTGTTCCTCATCAGCCATTTTCTCTTGATTTTGTACTGTCTCTTGAATAAATTTCCTTAGTCTTCGGAACCTTCTTTCAATCTCGTCGTCGTACTCTAATAGTTCCTGATTCTTTGAGTGCGTTTGCATGCAAAAATCAAGAGTACCTAAAAAGAACATAAAAGAAAATAGTTTAAACTAAGATTAATTTTATCAAAATTAATAATGACAAAATATTAAAATGACTTCCCTAGCAACGACGCCAAAAACTTGTTGTCTAATTTTCTTACTAGTACTATAACACGCAAGTATATGCATTCGTTTGTAATATTGAGCAATCAAGGATATCGTTCCCACGAGAAAATATGTTAATATTTATCAATTACCAACGTTTAATCAAATTAATCTTATTTAAACTATGAATGATAATTACAAATTAATTAAAATTAACTACTAAAATAATTAACCACGAGAATAAATACAGATTTGACAGTTTAAGATTACAACTTCCCTTAGTGTTTCATTTAAACTAATACATTTCCTATTTAACTGATTAATTAAAATGAATCGCTAACCAAAAATTCTTTATAGTATCCACGCGCTTCTTCTGATAGACACATGAACGAATCCTCCTAAATCCGACTTTAAAGGAACAAAATTACAAGGAACACCCTAATTACTTAACTCATTATATTCCTATGTAAATTATGGCAATTAGGATTTCAAGCTCAAATTCTTTTAGTGGCAACAAAAGACATATAGATATATACCTATTCTATATGCTAATCATATTAACCTTAACACAGATTATATGAACAGATGCTACCATATCCAGATCTAAACCTATACTCCATTTTCTAATTTTGTGTAGATTATCACGGTAATTGTTGGCCAGACAATTAATCAACAAACACAAGATATGATAAACGATTCAAAAATAACTAACTTTAATTAAAAAAGAAGTGATTAGTTTAAATTATGCACTAAGTTTCATTGCAATCTTAAATTAAAATTTAGTTCATAGCGTTTAGGAAAAACATCATCAAATTTATCAATAAAAACATCACAAAGATTATAGAAACGAAAGATAAAAGAAAAGAATTGAAGAAACTGTAATGGTTGCTCCCAATTTCTGCTTTGATCTTTAGAATTCTGCAATTCTTCGTCCTGTTCTTCCTTGTTGCTTCTTCTCTCCTTTGCACTTCTCTTATTACGTACGTCCTCCTTTTAGGTACTCTCTAATTGGTACTTAAAACCCCCTAAAAGAATCCTTGTTGGCTTAGAAATCCTTCTCAAAGTCAGAAAAATCCATCCCTGATAGTACATGAGCGTCTAGGCGCCCATCCTCGTACAAAATCAAGCACCTATGCGCTGCCTAATGCCACTATAATTACAAAATTGCCACTTTTGCCTTTTTAATTCTTTAATTATTTTCTTCCCCAAAATGACATATAAGTACTTCATATTCCGTCCTGCAATAAATAAACACAAAAATAAATAAAATGATCCTAAAAATACTTAAAGATAACAATATTTAAGTCAAAAAATACCTGATTTGTAGGTATAAAACCCACTCATCAACTGCCATGGAAAAAACTCTCTCTTCTTGAGCTTTCGATTTCATTCGTAACATACCGAGATTGACTCAATGAAAGTCCCTAACACAGATGAGACCTAGTCATTTAAATCAACTTCCTGATGACTACAAAAACTTTGATCCTAGAAAAGAAGTAAAATCCAGTAAGAGATGCTGACATCAATCATTTTCGACGCTTTTTCTGCTTTTTGATAAAAAAACATATACGGTATAAACGCAAATCTTTCACGACCTTTTTGTTAATCTGTCTTAACACGAATCTCATTCGATAATGGGGCAGATAAGACTTTCAATATAAAAAGATAATATTTAAAGGAAATCTTCTTTCTTATCTTATTAGTAGGCACTGAGACAGAGTCTTCAGAATGCTTCCTCGCAGGTTCGTATTGATAGCGTTTGCATAATTCGAATGGGCTTTCTCAGTAGAAAGCCCCTACTAGAGAGCCTCATAACTCGAGATCCTAAAAATGGAATGTGGTGGGGGCATTCAAAGAAGTTTCAAAAGCTCTTTTCGTTAGACAAATTTGGTCATTGAATGAATGAAATTCCCACGATCAGCTTAGCTTGACCCTTACTTGATGGTTAGGAAGAGGGCAATCTTTTGGAGTGGGCTGTTCGGGTACGACTGGGAAAAGATAAACTGTTTTGGAAGTTGGTCCAAATCTATCAGCACTCTCTCTTTTCTTCTTATTGCATTCCCTCGGCTATTAATAGCATTAATAAAAAGAGTTCAGTTAATCAAATAAATTGAGTTTCTTCAAGCTAACGAGAATGAGGCAAGTTCTTCCACGATTGGGATCACTTGTCGAAGCTATTCTAAGTCGTTGAAAGTTAAGACTTCATACATGACTCACTAGCTAGGGCTTTCTCCGTCTTTGACAGGTGTAATCTCTTCACGAGCGGATATGTAAGTGTAAGTATTGTTTACTTATATATAACTTGAAAAATATCGTTCCTTAAAGTAAGAGTCAATAGTTAAAGTGAAGAAAGTCAGAAGAAAATAAAGCAAGGGTTATTATATTGGTTATTTTTTTTGTTAGAGTTGAAGTTTAGATGTTGTTGTCCAATCTCTTGGCCGAACGAGGCGCTGTCTTGCCCTCTTTCTCTTTTGTGAGAAAAACAAAGGAGTTCGTCTTGTACGAATATAGTGATTGAATCATTTTATTCATACAACAACAAGGGTAAGTCCCTTAACGTCAAGCAATGGAAAGCCTCCACTTATGATATGAAAGCGCGAAGATCAGATCAATGGAAAGCTTAACTTCATGTGTAGGAAAGTCTCTTACCTAGTCATCAGGTTTCTGCGGAGATTAATTAGGTCTTTATTGAAATGGTATCTCCCACTATTTTCTTCAAACTATATGACCCTCCATATACAGTTCGACAGATCTAGTTAAAAATCCGCTAGTGAGAAAAGATCCCATTTCATAAATATATAGCCTTGTGTGTGCATAACAAACTATAACTTTATTCAATAGGTAGATAACTTTTGTCAATTACATCTCCATGTAACTCTTTTTTCTTTTGCCTCTTAGATTATGATGGTCAAGTGTGTGCACATCTGAACCAAAATTATCTAAGTTAAGTTAGACCTAGTATTTTCATATAAGTGAAGAGAAAAATACAGTTCTTGTGTGTGCATGTCGACGCCGGGTTTTCTCTCTTCTAGTCTTTTCCTATTTTAGCCTTTTGATTTAATGATTTTTGGAAAAGGTCGGCATTACTGTCGACGGGGTTTTGAAAGATCGTTTTTTATGATGAGCCAATCAAACAGAGTCGCCAGTTGGTATATTTGAAATGGATGTACCAACTCATCCGAGTTTTTGTTTTTTTATAAATCGCTGGCTCATATGTGACTCCGAATTAATTGGTCTGCGAATCGAGATTCATAGAGTTCGGGGGCTTGCTTAAGTGAGGGGAAGGTGTTAGGCATCCCTCGACTTCCGTGAAACATGGTTACCGCAATCTTGATGCTCTCCTATCCTTTAATTCATGAAATGTGTGTGTATGCGCGTATGTGTGTGTGTGCTTATGTGAATATCGTGGTGAGTTTGAATGAAAGAATCATTTGGATTTTTAAGGAAAGTCGTGCTTTAATTTGAAAACGCTTCGGAATGTCTTTTCAGTATACACGAGAAAGCTTTATGTGAAAGGTTTGATTTTAATTGTCAAAAGTCATGGGATTTTTCTTTAGGTGTCATTTTGGCAAAACAAGAATTTTAAACCTTCATCAAAATAGGAATCGAGATCTGTACGTTGCCTTCGTAAATCAAATGATGGGCAATTTCTAGGATCTCTTTAACCCTATGCACAACGGTTTAATAAAACGTTACTTATTTATAAAATCATTTTTGTGTGATGTTTTGGAAAACGATTTTTCTTTAGCTTTCTCGTTTACATAGAAATCGCCATTCATGAGCACTTCCATTTTTCAAGCCTTGTGATGCTAATAGCCTAGTTTGATTGATTTTATGAAAATCTTAATCTTTTAGCTTTGAAATCAATTTCGTCTCATAAATCAAATCAAGCATAAACACGCGTAGGGGCTATTCATGGGCATGTAAGCCATCAAAATAACCCCAAACGCCTACAATCACAAGTTTCACTATTTCGGGGCCTTAAACACGATTCTCGCCTTGGCGTCGTTTTAAGGCCCGACGATTACATATTTACAATGAAAGGTACATCGAATTTATTACATATATCAAAAGATGTCCATCATCGGATTTGGACCACGGGGTCGCTTTCCTAGGCTCACATCCAAAATCGCTACACACCCACAAGATCCAAAAAATAACAATCTAAATAAACTATGCACATACATCATTATAACGAGGTAAAATTCACCAAATGGATATCATCGGGCCATTAGGAGGAATTTCGTTCCATTTGGGAACCCTCACTAATAGCCCTCAATCCATAGATCCACAACAATACACAAGGAAACTACATTTAATATAATTTGGATGACAAAAGCCTAACAAAAAAATGGTAAAACAAAATGCTAAAACAAAGGATTTTTCACCTTGCAAATAATCCTCACAATATGTATGAACTTGTGTATTGATTAGAGTAGAAAATATAAGGTGTAATCTCCCAAAATGGGTACAATTTCTCACTATTTCTCACTCTTTTCTCTCTTGATTTCTCTTATTTTCTTGCTGTTTTCTCCTTCTTTTTCTTTCTTTTTCCGCCGCTGCTGCTGCTGCTGCTAACTCTCTGGATGAAATGAAGAAACTGACCTGAAATAAGCTGGTTTAGGGCAGCCGCAGATTGATCTGCGGCTGGCCGCAGATTGATCTGCGGCTGGCTGGCCCACCCCCCATCGCACTCAGCTAGTTTCCTGGTTTCGAGTCCCGCGCGCACCACCATTATTTTAATCGTTTGGCCGCAGATCAATCCGCGGCTGGGTGGGCTGATTTTCTCAATTTTCGTGCCACGCCTCGATTTCCATGTCGTGACGTCGGTTTTCGCCGACAGGCTTGTATTTTGGCAGTCCGGAAATCACTGGGAGACGTGCCGCATCATTCGGGCATGCTCATTTTGGACGGCCTTGTTGTCACGTCGGTTTCTGTTGTAAATCGTCGCGGTGGCGTCGAATGTTCGTTCTTGTGCATCCCTCGCTCTCACAGGCTGGTTCATTTGACGATTTTGCCCTCCTGTCACGGTTAGTATACGAAGCGCAAAATTTGGGTGTCTACAGTGCACAACAAAACATGTATTGTTCAATTACTTATAAACATCCAATGTAATAAAGCAACATCTCCAATACTTAATATAAGTCTTGTGTGTGCACAACAAACTCATATTAAATACTCGATACTCTATTGCTTCACTATGCTATAAGGCTACATTTGACATTCTTAATGTCCTTTGAACGTAATCAACTTAATATTTTCTCCTTGAGGGTTCTTGTTATTAATGATCTCATCTTGTTTAGCGCGCATGTAAATATATATATATATATAAATATGCATCATATTAAACATACATCTCATATATAATAATATATTAATACATATAACTAGTATGCACATATAGAATACTATATTTTACTCGGGATGATTATAGACTTAATTCTAGTTTGGTTCACTCGAGTCACCAAGTGAACCAAAAGGTCAAACCTAGGGTGCAAGAATAAAACATGAACACAACTATTACATTCATTCCAGGCTCCTTTACAAATGGGTCTTCAATGCTCCTGCTCTTTAGCTTCAATTTCCTAAGTAATTCTACTAAATCCTATTATAATCTATTTTTCAATAAAACAGAAACCTTGATTAACAGTCAAGGGAAAGTACATAGGAGGGAGGTAGAATTTTACAACAGAAAATTAGATAGGTGAGGGTGAGGTACGCAGACTCCATTTATAAAAACCTCATTCATTTAAGCATTCATCAAAAACTAAATCCAATCTCATTGGTCAATTATCCATAATCATCCCCTTTATTATCATATATGTCATCACATGTATTAATAAAACATTCATCTCATAAATTAAATATTCTATATATATATATATTGATATCATTTAATGGGCAATAAAAGTTTGCATGAAATCTAATTTTAAATGAAAATAAACTCCTTTATTTTAATTTTTCAAAAATTACAGAAAAACCTGAGCTTGCTGACACCCTAGTGCCTAGGCTCTCTGGGCCTAGGCAAGCACTTAGGCTCTGCGACAATAAAATCCCAACACCTATGCGCTCTGATGCTGCGACGCGGCGTTGCGGTGACTTCTAGTTCGCGTTTTTGGCTTTTCAAATCGCGATTTTGCTTCCTTGTTTCATAAATATGATTTTATACCAACAATTATGCCCAATTAAATTATTCTAAATACATATCAACGTTTACAGAATAAAAATAATTAATAATTCGTATAAGGATGACTCTGATACCACTATTAGTTTGCAGAATTAAGAACATATATACAATCACATATATATAAAAGCGGAAGTATGACATAAATTATATTTAAAATTTTTCTACAATCCCAGAATCACCTTGATACGATATTATTAATCGAGGAAGGATAAAAGATATATCTTATGAAGATGAATCAACTCCTTGATTTGATCCTTAAGTCCCAATCCTTAGGCAAAAAGAGTCAAAGATAAAAAAATAGAAAATAGAACAAGACTTTCCTGACCTCCAGCACCGGGGCGCTGGGCTGGTTTCTAGTTGACTGGATCCGGGTTAAACCGGGTCGGGTCGGGTGTGACCGGGTCGGGTCAAACCGAGTCAGAAAAGATATTTTTTAATTTTTTTTATAATAATAATAAGAGATTATTTTAATTATACATTAAATGTTACTTTACCTATGATTAAACAATTAGAATGATAATAAAGATTGTTTTAATTGTGAGTTAATAATTTTCTAATTTAGAAATTGTATTAAAGATTATATTTGTAAATGTTATCTCATTTGAGGGATAATTGTGCATATTAATGAAGAATAAACGATTGACTAATATTAAAAGTTATTTAATTGTGGATTAATGGAATGGAGAGATAACTTTCATTATGTAGAAAACAAGCGGATTAATGAAAGATCATTTTATTTTGTAAGTGAAGGTTAGTGAATGCGATAAAAGGAGGAATGAATAATGGTATAATGAGTTAAATAGAATGTGAGTAGATGAGTTTGTGAGTCCTAATTGTATGAGGCTAATAAGATAGATTGATTAAAGTTATATGTGGGAATTATAGAGATTAACCGTTAGAATGACTACGATAATCATAGGTTATTCAAAGGATAAGAAGTCAAGGTCGAAAATTAGTCGACTACTCAGACAAGTTCCCTAACTAACACAACTTTGTATATTGTGCAAGTTTTCTAATTGTTGCTATATTAACTACACACATATTGAGAAAGTTTCTTAACTTGTACACTCATTGTTCTGTACAAGTAAACTAGATGTTATATCAATTGCAAATACATCTTACTTATACACTCTTATTGTTTCGTACAAGTTTGCAGTTAAAGGAAATTGTTAAACTTGAATTATTGTTGATTGAATAAGATTATTCTTATACCTATGCTTAAGAAAATTTCCCAAACAAGAATATTAAACATTGAGAACCCGAATTCATATCCATTATTGAGAAGATAAATCTATGTCATTTGATTCGACTAGACTAATGATGACATGAACTGTCGATTGACATATTTTGAAAGAGCTATCCAAACCAATTGTTTTGGTACGAAATTCTTGTATGTCGAGATGAAGAATAAGTCTATGTCATTTGATTCGGCTAGACTAATGATGACATAAACTATCAATTGAGATATTTTGAAAGAGTTATCCAAACCAATTGCTTTTGTAATGCCCGTGAATTTTGAACGTCATTATTAATTAAATATAATTTAATTTTAATGAGTTAACTTTGTGTTCTCATTTAAACCTTTGGGTGTATTGGTGGATTATGTGACTACGTGATTTATTGATATAAATTTGTCTTAAGGGAATACTAGTAGTATAATTAAACTAGTGAGCAAACCCTAAGGCTATGTATCCATAAAGTTGGCAAGGTATTTACTAAATTAAGTATTCAAGTAAATTGAATATAGTTAGTAAATAAAATGTGTGAGTTAATTAATGAAAGTAGTTGTTAATGAGATATGGACCAAATTGAATAATAATAATTAATAGTTAAGTTAGTAATTTATTTATTAATTGACTAAGTTACTTAATTAATGAACCTAGCCCAATCATTTATATTAATCATGGATTTGAGTATTAATTGTGTGGCTTATTAAATGAGCTATCATGGGGTTAAATTAAATGACCCAATATTGCATTAAATAGATTTGGTTTTATTAGTCTAATCATTTAAATTGGAAGCCCAATGGTATTTAAGGTGTGGTCCAAAACCTAGCCCACTTGGTGATTAAATGTGTAACATTTGTTTATTAATTAAAGCTACTATTTGGGACAACATTTTTGGGACAAATTTCCCCTACTTGTCGTGTACCTAGAGAGAAAAAGGGGCAATTGCTTTTCAAAATCCTAATCTAATTAATAAGCTAGCTTGTGTTGGAAGTTGGACCTTAGACTTGATGGTGTAGCTATCTAGGATATCAAGTAGCTTCCTATTATGTCAAGTAGCTTTCTATCATGTCAAGTAGCTTCCTATTATGTCAACTAGCCACCCTAGTGACACAAGTCTTTCACTAGCTTCATGATGGCAAGTATAGGTGTCCTTGCTATTATCTAGCTATTAAACCAAAGAGTTAGTCATTTTTGCATCTTCATTTTTCTAAAACCTTGAGAGAGTGTTAGAGAGGGTTAAGAGAGAATAAGAGTGAATACTTGGAAGATTAATAAGAAGGTGGTGTCCTAATCTTGTGAGAAGAAGAAGAAGATCTTGATTTGTTTATGCCATCCCCATTCACAACCTACTTTGGAAGGAAGAGGAGAATAATCTAGGCATAAATCTTCATTCCTTCAAACCCTAATTTTCTTGTTGTTATTATTATATATTTAACCATTATTATTATTAGACACTTATTTTGTTGGAAATTTTTATGTTGTTGGTTTATGTTGGTAGTAGAGATGGAGTATTTGTGGATCTAGATTTTTATCTTGTCAAATCTATATTATTTTAAGAGCACACTTAACAAGTATGGTTTTAAATCTAAGTAACAAGACATTATGGTCTAGTGTGCTTTCATTGATGCCATGTTGTAGCTTAAGACGTTTAGTAAGTGTTTTAGTATTTTTGATGTGCTAAAACATGTGTGTATGCGTACCTAAAACGAATCAGCCCGCTCCCGGAATTACTGTTCACGTTCCGTAAGTTGGGTGCATGATCCGTGAGCTCTGGGTGATAGAGCTATAAGATACGGAGATTCTCCAAGTGGAACGACTAAAAACCGAGTTAAGATGAGTGAGATATGAATTTATTTCTAAAACACCCCACTGTTTTAGGACTGTACAATGTAGTCCGGTTCCTGGCCAGTTTTGGTAATCAAAACAGATCCAAATTTGCTCTTTGATGATGGAAAATTGTAGTTTAAGAAGATACGAAGCTAACAAGACCAACTAGACGTCAAACAGAGTTGTAGAACTCAAGATATTCAAGTTTTGCCTAAGGACCCCAAAGCTGGAAACAAATCCAAAAATAGCAAAGTCTTAAATCCATTTAAGTCATTAAAAATCTTTGTTAATAAATTCTAATGCATGTCAATGGATGATTAAACTAATTAAATATTGTTTAAGTGTATTTAATCATTTAACTATTATTTAAGTAGCATTAATTAAATTATTGTTTAATTACTATTAAATAATGATTAAGGGTAAATAAGATTATTAATTTGAGTATTTATTAATTGATTAACTTCAACTAATAAATAAACCTAATTAGTTATTATTTATTATTGAATAATAACTAAAGATAATCCTTACTTGCTATTTATTTATTTATTTATTTATTTGGAATTAACTTTAAATAAGTAATTCTAATTTGTTGTTATATAGTTGATAATTAATTGGTTCTCATTTAATTAATAATAAATGGTAATCAAATGAGAAATGAGCTATTTGAATATGATGCGTTTAATAATTTCTTAATTAAACAAGTAAACCCAATTGTTTAAAGGCTTAAAAAGGTGTTTAACCCTTAGGAAAAATATTCCCAAGTTAATCTATCGTTAACCTAAGTTTGATTAGGGTTAATGATAGCAAGATTGTGCTAGGTGCATTATGTGATTAACTTATGTGGTAGATAAGTTCCTTAGTGAACGTATAGACGTATAACTACGCAATACTAATTGATAAATCGGCTTTATCAATGTTAGGTCCTTCAAGGCCAATTAGTTAAAGCTAGAATTATTTGTAGCTGAGCAGACAGGCAAGTTCCCTAACTCAAACTCGAGTTATTATTTTCGAAGTATGTTAGTGAATAATTATTGTTGATTATTCATATCTATACTGATTATTGAGATTCGCACCTTGTGCAATTGAATTCCTATTCTATTATTATTGAACCGTGAATTAGATTAAAGTTATTTCAAGCATGAACTGTTTATGAGATAGATCTATGCTATTTATATCAGCTAGATCAATCATGTCTAAATTTGTTGAATCAAAGGTATTTTAAAAGCTGTTCTTATTAAATTGTTATGGTAAGAACTCTTGGCTGAGAAAAGGATAAATTTGATTAAGGCATGATATCAATGCTGGTTTATTAAGTGTTTATGCATAAATCACGGGGTATGAAAGGCTGATCCCCTTGATTACCAAAACTTTTTAAGAGGTCCAGTTTAAATGCTGAGAACCTTGACAAACGTCTATGGTTATTTCCAACCACTCAGTAATTGCAATTCAATTATTCGAATATTCAACTGTTGACTATTAATTTATGTTTCTTCACAATTCTATACTGTCGTTGAACATTGAAAGCGAAACTTCCTTCTACTCATGATATATCTCCCTTGTGTATAAACTTGCTAAGCAAACTAGTTGCTTACCCTTGCTATATCATGATCTTTATTTCAGCTAAGGCAGAAACGTCTAAAGGGGACAAAGGAAAAGGGAAGGTGCAAGAGTAGTTGCCTGATAGGGCTTATGTACTAGTTTATCTTGAATGTTATTTGGCTATGTGAACTCTTATTGTATTAAGGGTACGTTTTAAGTTAAGGTTAAAGAACCTTGGGACCATGATTGTAAGACTTTATTACTATTTCGATAAACAATTTATGTTTATTATTCCGCATTAGTTAGAAAGTATGTTGTTGTTGTTGTTGGGTATCGTGAGCACCAAATTCGAGGTTAGGAAACCCGGATTTGGGGGTGTCACAGCTTTGGTGCGGAATTCTTGTATGCTGAGATGAACATTTTTATAAGTCGTGGATTCGACTTGCGCGCGCAGATGATTAAATGTTATGCATAATGTAGGGTACGACGGGGCTAATCACCTCATGTACTTGTTTATTCAAAGGCTTTTCAGTTATCAAATTGTTAACCTTCTCAGAGTCAGCGGTCCTTAGAGACCCTCAGCCATAGTATATATTTATGTTTTGAATTGTCAAAATTACTCTTATTCAGTTATTTAATGATTGATTATTCACGAGATATCTAAGCTTTGAAGTTGTTCAAATCTTAACTCTTGAAAAGTTATTCATGATTGATTCATTGGTAGCGTATCCTACCTTGTTCGATAATGTTAAACTCGTTGAAGCAATAAACCCTTATCAATAATTGTTATTTATTATTGTCATATACTTGCTAAGCAAACTCGTTGCTCATTCTTGCTTTATAACCTATCTTATAGTTAAGACGGAGAAGGCCAGTGGTTCTGGCAAGGATAAGGGAAAGGCTAAGACAGCCGAATAGCTTCAGATTATGTTAACGTTTGTGTAAGAACAATATTTATGTTATTGTATTAAGACTTGATATGTAAGCTTAAAGGTTGATGAGACTTGGTATTGGTATGTAAGTTAAACATTATTATTTAATGTATTTATTATGTTTTTATGTACCGTAAGGGTAGTTAGATGTATGTTAGATATATGGATCGTGAGCACTAAGTTCGAGGTAAGAGTACTTGAATTTGGGGTGTCACATGAACTGCTCTGCGATCTTTGATAAGACTTGATTCTTGCAAATGTTCACTGTGATCTTCATATTGTATTTTGATCACCTAGAGACAACATCAATGCTTTGCCTTTTGATTTTCTTAAGTACTGTCGTCTTAATCTTGAATGCTCTTGCAGATGTGACTCTACGATTTTACTTGGTCGTAGACTGTCTATGGAGATCGTAGAGTAACTTGTCGAGATGAATCTACGATCTCGAGACAACTCTGACTTAGCTTTACTCTGCGATGCCTGACAAACTGTACGATCTTTCTCTGGTTGCTCTACGGTCATGCCAAAGTTGCTTTACAATAGCTATTGCAGTACTCTACGATCAATCTAGTCTTATCATTCAGCTCATGAGATCAACCTACCAAGTTTGATCTTTTTTATCTAAGTCATTGTATATCATTATCAATTTAAAGACTTTACAATTCAACTACTGAAACACATATACATTAATATCACAACATCAAATTTAATCATGTGATTCCTAACAATCTCCCTCTATTTGATGTTGACATAAACCAGTAGTTTCAAATCATTTCAAATAATGAGTAACTGTATTTCTAGATAAAAGCATGAATTTATTGATGTTCAGTTGAATATAGCAATGTATAGCAATTACGTCAGTAAAGAGAAGGAAAAATACATAGTACTTTTAAACCTTAGTTTCTTCCTCTTCCTCTTGCTCTCTTGGGTCTTGGGGGGTTTGCTCGTTTATATTTAACTCTCCTTCTATACCTTTCTCTTCCTTCTTCAGTCACGCATTAAAATTCTTCAATCGTTTCTCGATGAAGGCCAGAAGACGGCATATTACTTCCTCCTTCTCCATAGTGGTGAGTCCCATGTATGTGACAGTTTAGGTATGCAGGATCACCTGTTAGTATGTTTACTCTAGTGTGAGTCACGTTAGGTTGCATCCTGAAAGAGCCAGGGACTTCACTTCTTATAGGGATGGCTTCAATGGGCTCTTCATCTTCATTTGGAATTGATGATTGAGCTCTGGGAGGAGCTTATCTTTTTTGCTGTTGTTGCTTCCCCTTATTTCCCTTCTCCCCTTTTATGTCATCATCTAGAGTTCTAATGTCTGAGGAGAGTGTTCTCATTTCTTGAATAAGCTCGTCCATTTGAGTTCGAGACTGGTTAATGTTAGCTCTTGGTCCATGTAGCTGAGCCTCTACCTTTTCCCTATGATGGTGCATCATTACTAAGGCATTATCTGTTCTTTCCATTTGTTGCAGGGAGAGGCGTTTGAAGTTATTGATGGAGGAGCTCAGCTCAAAGAGTTTCTCAGTGACTAATTTGTTCTGAGCTCCCTGAGACTCCTGAAGGGCAACAACTGCTGCTTTATGTTTAACAATTTCTGCCTGATAGAGTTGATCCTTTCTGTCGATGCCTTCCATTATTTCCTTTACTATTTCCCTCAGCCTCTTGGTCAGTTATGTGCCTAGGTTGCTCGTATGATTGTTGGCAGCGTCGATCATGTTGTCAAATCTACGATGAAGGGCTAGGGAGTTGGCTTCAAGATTTTCTTCCATATCCTTGGCCATATGAGTGGTAAGATCATACATCTCATCCTTAGTGGGCATAAGAGAGACTCGCTTTAGGAGTTTCTTCATGTCAGACTGAGGTTCTGTGCCTTTACTCCTTTGGAGATTTGTTAGAGCAATGACAAGATCAAAGTATTCATTATTTGAGGAGGGTGGTATGTCTGATTGAGTAGTGAGGGCTGAATGTGGCTGTATTCTATAAATATGAGCATCACACTCTACGATTGTGGAGGCGATCGTAGGGTGATGAGGCTCTACGACCGAAGGTAGTGGTTCAGTTGGTCCATCAATCACAGAGTAATGAGACCCTATAACTGGAAATTGGTTTTTTGGGTCAAGAATGACTTCAATCCATCTAGGCAGTTCATCAAAAAGATAGTAGTTTGATGAAGGAGAATGATTTAGCTTGAAGGATGTGGGAATGAAGTATTCCTTTTTCTCAGTTCCTTGAGATGAGTTGTTGGTGATCAGCTTCTGAGCAAAGTTGAGAATCCTTGGGTATCCTTGAGCTAACACCTTCACATTTGGATAAGCTTTGAAGGTCTAGAAGAATTGATCCAATAGTTGTGAATCAGTGCTCTGTGAAAGGGCATCATTGGTAAGAATGAGAACAGGCTGTGATAGTTGATGCTCCTCTCCTCATCCCTGAATTCGGCCAAAATTTCCACTTCTTCATCTTCACTTTCATCACTTTCCTCATTTTCTCCATCAATAAGCTCTACAAGCTCAACTTCTTCTATCACTTCTACCTCATTATTTGTTTTAATTTCTTTCATTTATTGAAAGGTGGGGACTTGAGGTTCAGTTTCCAGTTGCTCTCCCTCAACCTGAGCATTAACTGGCTCAGGGACTTCAGATATCTCCCCCTCAATATGAGCATGACTTTGCTCAGCAGCCTCTTGTCATTCCCCTTTAGTAGGGACATGTACTTGTTCTGAGGTAGTAGGGCTTACTGCCATGTTGATGCCAGCAACAACTGGTTCAATGATCCTGGTTTGTTCCAAGGACTCATTGGGAGAACCAGAATCTGGTATTGGGGTCCCCCCCTCAGTATCAGCCGCGGTTTGATCGGAGGTCATTAATCTCCTTTCCTCTTCCTTTATCCTGAGCGTTGCCTTTTTAAGCTCAAGATCAGTTGATTTGATCAGTCTCTTCTTCATCCTCTTTGGCTTAGGTTCAGTAACCTTCTTCGCCATCTATTCATCTTCAACAATGATCAATTGCTCAAGCTGATTAGCCATCCCAGCATTTTCTTCTATGTCATCAACGAGTCTTGACTCTACGATCGGTGAGCTGGTGTACTCTACGATCGTAGGGAGGGAAGACTTCTTCAAACGCATGCTACGTTTTTCCTTCTTATGAAATAGTTGAGAGAGAGAGGAGTTGTCTCATCAGTTTCTTCTTCTATTTGCGTCTTCTTCTTCTTCTTCTTCTTCCTGGAGGACAGTTCTTCTGAGGATATCACATCTTTGACGATTAACATAATAGGGAAAACAGGAGATCTGACATGATCAAATTCTTGGGGTGCCTCATTTGATGATCCTTGAGGTTCTTCAATCTGGGGCATTGTTTTCATCTTCCTTTTCCCTTTACTCTTTATGACCAGAGCTGGTGGCTCCTGATCCACTTCTTCTACTTCTTCAATGACAGACATGTTTTTCATTAAGGGCTTCTTTGCTTCATCTGTTCTTTCACTGGATTCAGATTGCATTATTCTTAAGTCTTCCACTAGATTCCTTTTCCAATTTACAAATAACTTATAGGTAATCCTTTTGTGTATTGAGGACTTCACCTTCGTTATCCCCAATTTTATCTCCTAGTGTCGATTGTAGAAGTATGCTTATGAATCTCCCATAGAACATTTTCTTGATTCCCATTAGTCTTCTCAGCATTTTGGATCCAGTTTCCAATCCACTCCAATAACAGGGCTCCAAAATTAATGGCATTTTTGAATACGATTGCTGTCATGATTTTCAGTTGGAGTTCCCTGACAAAATTATGAGCTGAATCTTTGCATAAAATGCATTTCCGCACAATATCAGCTAGAAATTAGTATTTTTGGGAAAATTCCTTTTTCTTAATACCCTTCAGCTCTGGGTTCTTCTTATGGTGCATCCTTTTAAGTCCTGCTACTGTATCGATGCGGCTCAGAGAGGTAAGACCCTCAGATTTGAAACCTAGGGCAAGGTTTACCTCTGACATACTGAGCTGAATTGATGTGCCATTGACCTTTGTAGACTCCATTGGTGTAGAACCCCCTCACCAATTTTGAATAGATCCTCGTATTGGTATCGAGGGCATCCTGGAGTCCAGCTCGCTTTAGAAGAGTGATGACTTTTTGGTATTACTTCTCAACAGTGGTGAAATCTTCGAAGATTAGTTCGTTGCCAGATATAACCAATGATGGTGCCATTGATGACTCCTTATAAAGAAACGAAAATATCTGAGTGTATGCTTGAACTTTGAAATTTAGGGTTTGAGCGAAAGGGAGAGAGACATTTGAAATCCAGATTTTGAAGTGAGAATCGTAAAGTAGAAATGAATTTCAAAAAGTTTATAACTTCCCTCTTTAATTTTGCTGAGTGGGACACGTGTTTAGTTTTGAAAGGAGGCACGTCTTTTATTTTGTAGGATAAGACGGGTTTACCCTTAGCTCCCCCTGAGCTCTACGATTCCTCCTTCACTCTACGAACACTTAGCCGCTCTATGATTTCAGTTCAACTCTACGAACTGGCTTCACTCTACGAACTTTGCTTAACTTAGTTAATTTTATAGCTTTCTTTCTGCAAAATTAGTAGGTCCCACAACATAATATTATGGAAATTTAACATTCCTAACTCACTTATTAGCATGTTAAATCTTGATTCATCCAAAAGTTTTGTAAAGACATCAGCAAGTTGATTTTCAGTTGGAATATAATGCAATGTTATACTTCTATTTTGCATATGATCTCTAATGAAATGATATCGTATATCTATATGCTTGGTTCTTAAGTGCATGACAAGATTATGAGTTATATCAATAGCACTTGTATTATCACAATATACAGGGATAAATTTAAACTTAAACCCATAGTCAGCTAGCTGATTTTTCATCCATAGGATCTGTGCACAACAACTGCCTGTAGCAATGTATTCAGCTTCTGCAGTTGAGGTTGATACTGAGTTTTGCTTTTTACTAAACCAAGAGACAAGTCTATTTCCAAGCATCTGGCATGTTCCACTTGTGCTCTTTCTATCAATTTTACATCCTGCATAGTCAGCATCTGAGTAACCTAGTAGATCAAAGGGTGACTCCTTGGGATACCAGAGTCCCAAATTAGGAGTGCCCTTGAGATACTTGAAAATCCTTTTTACAGCTATTAGATGTGATTCCTTGGGATTAGCTTGAAATCTAGCACAAATACAAGTGGCAAACATGATATCTGGTCTACTAGCAGTTAAATATAAGAGAAAGCCTATCATACATCTGTATTGAGTTATATCAATACTTTTACCTTTCTCATTTTTGTCAAGCTTAGTTACATGTGCCATGGGGGTTTTCATGAGGGTAGCTGAATCCATACCAAACGTCTTTAATAGGTCTTTAATATACTTGGTCTGGTTGATGAAGATGCATTCATCAGTTTGCTTCACTTGAAGTCCAAGGAAGGAGTTCAGTTCTCCCATCATGCTCATTTCAAACTTGCTTTGCATAAGCTTGACAAACCTTTCACACAACTTTTCATCAGTAGAACCAAAAATAATATCATCCACATAGATTTGAACAAGAAGTGTTTTATCTTTGTGTTTCCTTAGAAATAATGTGGTGTCTACTCAACCTCTAATGAACCCTTTTTCTATAAGAAAATTTGTTAGAGTTTCATACCATGCTTTAGGTGCTTGTTTTAATCCATACAGTGCTTTGTCTAATTTATAGACATAATTAGAAAAGGTTGAATTGATGAAACCTGGAGGATGTTCCATATAAACTTCTTCTTGAAGTTCTCCATTTAGAAAAACACTTTTGACATCCATTTGAAAGAATTTAAATCTCATGTGAGCAATATGAGCAAGAAATATTCTAATGGCTTCCAATCTTGCAGCTGGAGTAAAGGTTTCATCACAGCCAATTCCTTCTTCTTGTGAGTAACCTTTGGCCATCAGTCTTGCTTTGTTCCTTGTGATGACACCATCTTCATCCATCTTGTTCCTGAATACCCATTTGGTGCCAATGACTGGATGGTGTTTTGGCCTTTCAACCAATCTCCAAACTTTGCTTCTTTCAAATTGGTTGAGTTCTTCTTGCATAGCCTCTATCCAACTTGAATCTTCCAAGGCTTCTTCTATCTTCTTGGGCTCCATTTGAGAGAGAAAGCTTAAGTAGAAGCATTCATTTTGAGTTGTTGATCTTGTCTTTACTCTAACATTGGGATCTCCAATGACAAGATCTTCAGTGTGATCTTTTGTCCACTTTCTCCTTCTTGGAACATCAGTTCTGGTGCCTTCTTGTCTAAGCTCCTTTAAATTGATTTCTGGTTCAGGTCGTAGAGTCTCATTATCTGGCAAGGTGAACTCTACGATTTCTTCTTCCCGCTCTATGATTTCTGATTCTGGCTCTACGATTGTAGTGTCTAACTCTACAATTTTTGACTCTGCGATAGTAGAGTTCTTCTCTGTACTTTCGTTGAGTGAAGCAACTTTTCTCTTTGAGTCTGATTCATCAAAGGTGACATGAATAGAGACTTCAACACTCAATGATTCCTTGTTGAACACCTTGTATGCTTTACTATCCGTAGCATAACCAAGAAAGATTCCTTCATCTCACTTTGGTTGGAATTTGGTCAGGTATTTATTGCCATTATTGAGAATGTAACATAGACAACCAAAAGCACGAAAGTAGCTAATGTTTGGCTTTCTCCCTTTCCATAATTCGTAGGGAGTCTTCTTGAGGGTGGAGTGAATAAGAGACCTATTTTGAGTGTAGCAAGCAGTGTTGACAGCTTCTGCCCAGAAGTACCTAGGTAGATAGGCAGCTGTAAAAAGAGTTCTTCCTTCTTCTGTGAGAGTCCCGTTCTTGGAGCTGAGAAGTTGTGACTGATGTCATTCTCTCCACAGAACTGGTCTACCTTAGAGAAATCAAACTCTCTTCCATGATCACTTCTTATAGCCTTGATCTTCTCCTCTTTCTCATTCATAACCAGTTTGAATAACTTGATTAGTTGAGAACTGGTTTTTTCTTTAGAGCTCAGAAAGAATGCCCATGTGAATTTGGTGTAGTCGTCCACTACCACCAATGAGTATTTCTTTCCTCCAAGGCTTGCAATTGGGATATACCCGAATAGATCCATATGTAGTAACTGAAGGGGCTTATCATTTGAGTTGACTGCTTTGCCTTTGAATGAGCTTTTTGTTTACTTTCCAAACTGACATTCTTTGCAGGGTTTCTCTTTGATGAAGTTGAGCTTTGGTAATCCTTCTACAAGGTTTTTGGAGGCTAGTTTTGACATACATTTGAAGTTTAGATGAGATAACCTCCTATGCCATAGCCTGCAAAGATCTTCAGAAGTTCTGGCAAGGAAGCATATTGTCTCATTAGTACTTAGCTCAGCAAGGTTGACAATATAGACATTTCCTTCTCTGGTTCTTATCAGCTTCAATGAGTTGGTCTTCAAATCTCTGACTTGGCATTGATTGTTGAGGAAGGTGACTTGATGACCTTTATTACATAGTTGGCTGATGCTAAGAAGATTGTGCTTTAGTCCTTCAACATATGATACTTTGCTGAATGACACGACACAATTTCCAACTGAGCCAAATCATCTTGTCTTTCTAGAATTGTTGTCTCCAAAGATGCCTGCAGGACCATCTTTTTCTTTAAAGTTTGACAGGAGAGCTTTGTTACATGTCATGTGTCTTGAGCATCCACTATCAAGGTACCAGGTTGACTTAGTGGAGCTCTTTACCTGCAGAAAGGATTAACTTTCATTTTGGTACCCAAATTTGCTTGGGTCCTAATTTGTTAGTTGCCTTGGGGACCCAAATCTGCTTGATTTTAGGTCTGTGCAATACAGGATAGAAATCATTGAAATAACATTCTGCAGCTTTATGACCATATTTATGATAGGTATAACATTAAATATAATGCATGCTTGTGTGTGAGTATGGATTCCTTCTTTTCCAGGACATTTGTGGATAATTCATACCTTTTCTCTTGGGCTAATTATCCATTCTGCTTCTATACAACTCTACGATTCACAGGTTTCATAGGGTGAGTGTCAATTCTACGATTCTTGCCTGGTTGGTTCGTAGAGTTAGTTCTGCTTGACTCTACGACCCTTCGAGGTTTGATTGTTGAGGTTGACTTACCATTTGATCTCTTGAATACTAGATTTGTGTGAGATCTACTGTTTCTTAAGACAGTAATATGATCAGCAGAATTTGAATGGCTCGGAGAGATTGGATCAACATTTTGTGTGGATTTCACAAATACAATTCCTCTATTGAGATTAGAGAAATTGTTTTCATTTGTATCTATTGTTGTATCCACACTAGGTTCTAATGAGGAATTCCAAAAACCTAGCCCTGATCTGTTAGCTACTGATCTTTGGCTAGAGATCAAGGAGTCCATAGACAGAGAAGACTTGTTCCACATTGAGATTGTTTTTTCTAGTTCCTGAATTTTAGAGACTAGAGTTAACTCTCTTTGAGTGCTTAGCTCAGTTATTTGTCTCAAGTTAGCATTCTAAGCCTTAAGATTGGTACAAGAGTTAGCAGTTCGTAGAGCAGTTTCCAACTCTATGATTGCTCTCTCTTTTTCCTCTTGAAGAAGAGAATGGTCCTTTGATAAAACCCTGAACATTTTCATATATTTATGCAGTTCTATCATAGAGTCATGCATTCCTTCTCTAAGATCATCAATAGTTAAATCAGGAGAGTAAAAGTCAAATACCTCATCTATATTGAATTGTTTGCTTTTTCTTCTTTGGCCATTAAGCACAAATTTGCTTTGTGTGGTTCCTCATCTTCATTTGACTCATAGCTTGAGTCTCTGTCTGAGTCACTCCATGAGCTTTCAACTACAAAGCCTTTATCTTTCTTCTTGGATTTATGATGGCCTTTGAGTTCCTACTTTGAATTTGAATTCTTCTTATCCTTCCTCAATTCATCTCTTAGAGGTTTGTTGCAGTTTGCAATGAAGTGGCCTGGTTGTTTACAGTTGTAGTATAAATCACTTACTTATTCTTTATTGATGTTGTTGTACTTCCTTGGTCTGTTGTTTCTCCTTATGAACCTCTTGAAGTGTCTGACAAGCATAACCATATTCTCACCATCATCCTCTTCATCATCTGACTCATAATTGACTGAAGCTTTGTGAGTTGCTTCTGATGCTTTGAGAGCAATTCCTCTTTCTTTCTTCTTTCCTTCTAACAAAGTTTCTGCTCGTTGGGTTAGCTCCAATTCATAGGTAAGAAGGTTACTATATAGCATCTGCACAGTCATCTCATGAAGATTTTTTGACTCTCTAATAGCAGTGGTCTTGGCATCCCACTTGCTTGGCAAAGCTCTAATGAACTCGATGATGAGATCTTTATTAGGATAGATCTTTCCATATGCTCGAAGTGAGTTGAGCAGCATGTTGAACCTTTCATATGTGGATGTAATGTTTTCCCCAGAGATGTGAGTGAACATTTCATACTGCTGTGTAAGTAAGGATTACTTGTTTTCTCTTACTTCTTCAGTTCCTTCATGCATGATCAGGAGTGCTTCCCAGACTTCCTTTGCTATTTTGCAGTTGACAACATTTTCAAATAGCTCATCTTCTAGAGCCATAAATAAGATATTTTTAGCTCTTTTGTCCAGCTAGACTATCTTTTTTTCTCCTTCTGTCCAATCTTTTCTTAGTTTAATTACAACTTTGTTTGGTTCTTCAGTTGTTGGTGCTAGCTTTGTTGGTATATACGACCCACTGATAATAACATCAAATAGATCCTCGTCAATAACATCCATGTAAGCCTGCATACGAACTTTTCAGTTAACAAATTTTTCTTTATTGCAAAGAGGTGGTTTATTTCCACCACCTAACTCAGAACCATTTCTGGTTTGTACCATAGATCTACTCAAGGGTTTTAAGCTTTAATAGTGAGAACCTATTCTGATACCAATTGTTAGTTTCCAGAGGCACAAAAGATATCTAGAAGGGGCGAGTTGAATAGATTCTTTAAAATTTTTTAACTTGTTTTCTAAGAATGACTTATCAGATTAGTTAATAACAAGTTAATTAAGCACAGCAGAATATATGAGTGATTTAATCCCCCTTAAAGATAGAACAACTATAGCAAATAAGATAAAGTAATGATATAACAATTATAGCAGTTATAACAGTTGAAGAGCAGAATGTAAAGAACACAAGACTTTAAGTGGTTCAGAGTACACAAGACTCCTAATCCACTGTTCTACTCCTCGAGTAGCAAATCCACTAAGGATATCGTTACAACTATGAATCACTGAGATTCCTTCAAGACCAGTAGCCTTGGAACTTCAGTACACTCAGTACTCTTCAAGACCAGCAGCCTTGGAACTCTAGTTCACTATGAACTTCGTCAAGCCCAACAGACTTAGAACACTGTAGACTAAGACCAACAACCTTAGAATCACCAATACACTTAGTACTCTTCAAGACCAGCAACCTTGGAACTATTACACATTGATATGAGAGTGTATTATGCTATTAAGTTGCCTTAAGCATGAGTTCTGATGAACTTAGTAGTGAAGCAAGATGTTTCCCTTTGGATCGTAGAGTGAGGCTTTGACAGATATTAATTTGTTCCTTTGTACTTGCTTATTTTGTAATCTTCAATCTGTTTGCCTTATATAGATGCCTCTGAAATCTTCCCATTGAAATAATCCCGTTGCATCTATTCTTCCCGTTGAGACTTGTTGTTGCACTAATGAATAGTTTATTCCTTGGTGTGCTCAGTAGTGGGGTGAGTCAGCTTCCATTAACTTGGACCGAGGTAGTGGAAGGTAAGTGTGCTCTTTGTTTCTTGCATATCATGGCTGTTTGAACCCCACTGACTTTGATTCTCCACTGAGATCAATTAAGTATTCAACAACTGTCTTGGAAGTGTCACTCTACAGATATAGATGTTAGCAATCCAATATGGGCAACGTAGAATATTCAGTTCAGTTCTAGGTTGCTCGTCTGATGAGGATCGTATAGTGCTTGACTGACTTTACGATTGGACTCTACGATCTTGCTAGTCGTAGTGTCATCAGAGGGATCGTAGAGTTCCTGTCTGAACTGCTCTATGATCTTTGATAAGACTTGATGCTTGCAGATGTTCACTGTGATCTTCATATTGCATTTTGATCACCTAGAGACAACATCAATGTTTTGCCTTTTGATCTTCTTAAGTATTGTCGTCTTAATCTTGAATGCTCTTACAGAGGTGACTCTACGATTCTGCTTGGTCGTAGACTGTCTATGGAAATCGTAGAGTGACTTATCGAGATGACTCTACGATCTCGAGATAGCTCTACGATTCTGACTTAGCTTTACTCTTTGATGCCTGGCAAACTCTACGATCTCGCACTTAGCTCTGCGATCCTTTGCTGACTGTACTGCAAGCTCTACGATCTTTCTCTGGCTACTCTACGGTCATGCCAGAGTTGCTTTACAATAGCTATTGCAGTACTCTACGATCAGTCTAGTCTTATCATTCAGCTCATGAGATCAACCTAACAAGTTTGATCTTTTCTATCTAAATCCTTGTACATCATTATCACTTTAAGGACTTTACAATTCAACTACTGAAACACATATATATTAATATCACAACATCAAATTTAATCATGTGATTCCTAACATAGAGAAAGGGAGAGAAAAACCTCTCTAATTAACATCTAGATCTAGTTTTTTTTTCCATTAAATTTCTCATCAATTTAGATCCTAATCTTCAAGATCTAAGCTCAAAGAGAAGAAATCTAGCCCTCCCAAGGTGAAAGATTCAATCTTTATGTAATTTAAGTATCAATCTAACATAGATCTTGTATATTTTATAAATTGTTGTGCTTGGACTATGTTTGTTTTCTGATTTAATTCTCACTTGGGGCTCTCCTAGCATTTTAGATCATATCTAGAGGTGTTTGGGATCCAAGTTATGGGATTATGTATGGTTAGAGAGGATTTCTCATGAATGCAATTTCCTCCTAACTAGCCGATGATATCCATTTGACGATTTATCGATTTTATTTGGATTTAATTCTTCTTTGCCGATTATTTTGCCTACGAATCTTTTTTAAGATCAAAGTTTGAATCTTTTACTAGATCTAGCCTAGATCTGGCTTGGATCCAGATTCATTGTTAATTTTAAGGCTAAAGTTTTAATCTTTATGGCAGATCCAACCTAGATCTAGCTTGGATCTAGTTATTTCATTGGTTTTTTATTGATTTCTAGGTCACCCGCATATCCTCGATTCATATCTAGTGGTGAGGGGATCCCACCTTTTGTCCGGCAAGGGATTCTAATGAATTGAATCACCTAATAGCCAATTTGGGGTATATTTCTGATTAAATCTCGATTACGTCATTGCTTAGATCTATAGGACGTTAGATCAACAAATTTCATTTCCTAGATTCTAAGTTCTTTCGTTAAATCTCGTCAATACGTAATAGTCCCTCGCGATGTTGACTTCAGTTGTTCGATCTAAGGGATAGGGTCTACGGGAGCCCTTTCCTAGATCTTATCTTTCGCTTTCAAATTTCGATGGGTTGTTTGTTGTGATTTCAACCATGTGAGCCTAGGAAGGAAGTCAAGACCCTTAAACATCATGTTTAATGGGATTTGACGAAACTCCGACGGTGGACATAGAAGACAATTGTAATATTTGTGATTCGACCATGTAAATATAAATTCGGGCCTTAAAATGATATCGAGGGTTTTATCCCACGAAAATTGGATTTAAGGCCCTGTGATAGTGGATTTTAATTATTACGAGGTGCTTCGGGCTATTTAGATGGCTTACATGCCCATGGGTAGTCCCTATCCTATATGTGATGCTTGATTTTATTTCTCGATAACGCAAAAATAATTTTCGAACGAAACGATAAAGATCTTATAAAATCAAAGCAACCTAGGTTATTAGATCCATTCTAGGCTAAAATTGAAAGTAATAAAGAACTTCAATTCTTATTTGACGAAGGGTTTGAAAACCCATATTTTCTAAAAACGTCACCCAAAAGGTTTTATCAAATGAGCTTTTCCTCCAAATCAAATCCTTCAAGCATAGGTTCAAAGAGGTTCAACGAGGTTCAAAGTTGCTTTCAAAATAACGCACCCTCCACGACTTGACCTTAGGAGACGACCCCTAAGTTATTTGCGATTCGACTTAACTATAGGAGACGACACCTTAGATTCCTCGATTTCATCTTCGGAGACGACCCATAAGGTTGCTTGTATGTTACGACTTGACTATCTTAGATTTTTTCCCATGGCACGAATCATATAGGCACAACACACACACACACATTTCATTTTTCAAAGTATTGCATTCTAAGGAAAACATCAAGAAAGCGATAATCGTGTTTTAACGAAAATCGGGGGTGCCTAACACCTTCTCATCGCCTAAACAAGTCCCAGAACTCTATAAATCTCAGTTGCAGACCAATTTTTCGGAGTCACATATGGGTCATCTCGATTGCGAAAAATCTTAAAATTTGGATGAGTTAGTATATCCATTTAAACTTTTACTAACTGGCGACTCTGGTTAATTGGCCCATAATTAAAATCAACCTTTCAAAATTCCGTCGACATTTATGTCGGTTTTTTCTAAAAATTACCCACAATGTAATAAAAAATAAATCAAAATATAAAAACGGTAAAATCCATAGAGTTAGGAATATTTCTCGATGTCAACAATAGGTGGTCTAGCAGTTTGATATGACCTATCAGAGCCGAAAGTAAGTTGACACAACACTCTTGAACGTTAACATCAAAGATCTTCTAGCTAGGATCGGAGCATTAAATGCATAACGATAACTTTCCAATGAGCAAGTCCCAAGGCTTTATATAAAAGGGCATGAAGATTCAAATCAAAGTACGAATCACGAACATCATGTTGCACCTCTGCCCAAGTCTAAAAAGCTTTACTCTACGAATCAAGAACATCTTGTTCTGCTACTAAGTCATCAGAAGTTATGCCTTAAGGCAACTTAGTAGCACCTTAGACAACAACTTACCTACTATGATTCGCTGGTCTCAGTGACCATTGTACGAAGTCTAAGTGACTTAAAGAGATCTTAGTGATCTGGTCAAAGTGACCCTCTTCTCTTAGTGACAGTTGTTGAGACTAAGTGACTCGAAGGAATCTTAGTGATTCACAATTGTAATAGATTTTAGTGATCTGGTCTTAGTGACCCAAAGCATCTGTGACAACCTAGATTTTTCGAAATTATATTGAATAAGAATTTAATTTATAAATTTTTTATTGTGAGACGAAGCAGGGTTGAATATATATATATATATATATATATATATATATATATATATATATTATATGTGTGTGTGTGTGAATCATATTTAAAAGATAAGAGTTCATATTTAATAAAACTATTAAATTAATTAGATGAAATTAGCAAGAGAATGAATAAAAATATATATATATGTGTTATATATTTTGAAATATGTGATTTTGTGTGAAGGTCTAAATGTATATATATAAATATGAAACATATACATATATTGAAAAAATAAGATTTAATAGTTGTGACGCCCCCAAATCCGGGTACCTTAAAACCTTGGATATGGTGCTACATGATACTATTCATCCATACATCTCTATCAATATAATCTCAATAACACGAATGTAATTATTATATATTACAATCATATATGTTCAATCCCAGGTTCTAGTTACCTTTACATGTTCAAAACATAATAATATTAAACATATTACAATACTTCTACGTTTATCATAAACATCTTCTTATTCATACATTTTTCCATTTCCTTTGTCTTTACCAGAACTTTCAACCCTTTTGGTCTTAGCTGCAATATTTAATGAAAGCAAGGATGAACATTTAATTGCCCAACAAGTATAACAGTTGAATAACAACAAAATCAAGAATCATATCCTTACTCTTCAACAACTGAACAATAGTTGTGAGAAATTTTGAATAAAAAAGAATAATACTTTTGTGTTTAACACATTTTCGAAACGACATACTGAGCGGTCATAAGACCTTGAACTTTTCTTTTGTCTTGCCATAAAAAGGTTAAACAGAAATTTAACTGTAAACCATCTTTGTTTACGAGCGCTTCTAGGTGATCAGTCTATTGTACTCTATGTTGATCAACACTCTAGCTGAAATGACTATATGTGTTTGTTTAGGCGCCTCGCGGCCTTATCGGAATAACCGACTAAAATTACTCCTAATATTAGGGTTGTTCATTTCGTTCATGTCTCGAAATCCTAATCAAAACAATTCAGTTGGATAGCTCTACTTAACATCAATAATATTTCGAAGATTTACTATCAAATCGATAAAATATTTCTAGCCGAAATAAATGGCATTGACGTTCTCTATAAACAGTTCATGCATAATCGAACTTCAAAACTTTAGCAATTTATGTCATAGCATAGCTTGAACACTTGTGCAAATGCTAAAAGATTTACAGAAGTATGAAATTTACACAATTATACATGCATTGCGTAAATTGAAACTTCAAAACATCGAATACCATTCATAAGATCATAATCAAATGAAGTTAGAAAACTTGCTCGAATATAACTTGAGTAAAGTTGGGAAACTTGCCTTATGCGTTCTTTAAAAATTACACTAAATGGCTCTTCAATTGTCCTACACAATATCAATCACATGGACACACCAATTAATCATCACATGACTCTTACTCTAGTTCACCTTAATTAATCTTTAAACATGAACTTAACTTCGTATTTTTAACTTTTACGAAACTTGTCAAATTCATAACTACACCTAACTAACTTTGGAATGGTCTCAACTTTGGACCGTGAACTATTTATAACATGTCCAACTACCCCCATAAATGGCATGAATTAAAAAATTTGCATACACAAAACCTTATTTTTAAGGTTCCATTCCTGAATGCTTCGTAGTTTGTAGACTGTAGGACCCTGACTCGCTTAAACGGCCATAACTTCTTCGTTTCAAAATATTTTTGGGTGATTCTTGATTCCATGTTTAGCTTACTTCTAGAGCTTTCTTTTAATATAAAGATCACATCTTAACTCCTTATATATTAAGAGTTATGGAGTTTACAAAAGTAAATTAAAAACTGCTCTCGTAGAAATATTGGCAGTTAGACCCAACAACACTAAAACAGCCATAACTCTTTCACACTAAAATATTTTTGGGTGATTCTTAAGTCCATTCTCATTATAATTTCCTCCTATACAACTTTCTTTTACATTTTAGAAGCATATTCTGACTTTACGTTTTCGAAAAATGGGTAGAAAGGTCAGAAGTGTGATTTTATTCACAATTTCTTCATTTCATTTGGTAAAACATGATACCACAAGCATCAAAATGTTATTTTATCATGTTCTAACACTTTATAACATTAAATAACAAAATCATAAACTTACTTATATAGAGTTTTATGACTTTTGCTCAAGAACACACGAAGAACACGAAGAACGAAAAAACCTTACATGGTAACGACTTATGTTCTTGAGCTTTAGGATTTCACAATTGAAATAATTTGAGCATTATAACGGCTTACATATGTGCTTTATGACACTTTAAACTTGAAATATCATAAATTTAACTTATAAAAAGATTTGCTCAAAAACACACGAAGAACACGAAGAACGAAAAAATCGTATATGGTAACGACTTGTGTTTTTGAGCTTTTCTACTATACTAACAAAAAATCGAACATAATAACGACTTGCTCAAGAACATATGAAGAAACACGAAGAACAAAAAAATTCAACTATTTTCAATCCTTCAGGGATTCTCATGTAGATCTCATTGTCAAGTGAGCCATATAGGTATGCTGTTACAACATCCATCAGATGTGTTTTCAAACCTTCCATAGTTGCCATACGTAGTAGAAAGCGAAAAGTGGCTCCATCCATTACCGGAGAGTATGTATCCTGATAATCAATACCAGGTCTTTGTGAAAAACCCTTTGAGCCACAAGTCGAGATTTATATCTTACAATTTCATTTTTTTAATTTCGCTTTCGTACAAATACCCATTTGTATCCAATCGGGATTACGCCCAGCAGTGTTTGGACTATTGGTCCAAATACGTTTGAACTACTGGTCCAAATACTTTTCATTTCAATAATGAGTAACTCGGTTTGAATAACATCTTTCTAGTTTGGCCAATCTTTTCTTTTTCGACATTCTTCCATATTTTGTGGTTTAGGATCCGTATTAGGAATTAAAGTAATATCTGATGCTATAGAAAAAGCAAATATATCATGATTGACTTCGCTTCGATCTCATATTTTCTCATCATGTACATGATTTATTGAGATCTCTTGATGTTCATCTCTTATCTATTTACTAAGATTTTGTACCTCTTCTGGGAGTATTCCTACTTTTGGAATAAGTGCTACTTCTGGAGCGTGTATTCCTTCTGGGAATAAGTGTTACTTCTGGAGCGGGTATTCCTTGTGGGATTCCCTTATTTGCCTTTGCTTTCGTGATATAGTGTCTTTTGCACCAGCCGGTCTTTCACGTTTCTAGCGTGGTTTAGATTCTTCTATTACCTTATTTGTCAATTCTTCAGGAATTAATTTTTCAATAGGTATTTCTATCTTGGCTAGAATATTCACTACATGTGTATGTGATTTTATCACTTATCTAGCATCATTAAATGCATCTGGCATTTGATTTGTAATATTTTGTAAATAAATAATTCTTTAAACTTTAATTTCACATTGTCTACGTTTACCACAACAGGGGAGTGGATAGAATTACGTTATGAAATAAAGAGCGTAATTAAAACAAACGAATATTTAAAAATTCACTAAAATATCATAGTTCGCCCATGATAACTTTCAATGGATTCAAGCGAATTAGAATATACTACAAGATAGTTGTTGAAGGAGAGTTGAATGCTATTTCATTATCTTAAAAATTTAAACATCAAGTTCATCAAAATGAAAGTCTTAAATTAACTGAAATGGAGCATAAACTATTAAGTAATTCCAAAAGAAATTGAATGAAGTTTTTCTAAGTGATAGATGGACATTAGTAGAATCAGAAATGAATATAGTTATTAGGTATAGAAAGAATGAAATTGGAGATGATTGAGAATTTTAGGTATTCCAAATCTTCTAACTATGCTAGATCTTAAAATTGTGGTTGAATTCGCACCCATGTGCCTTTGAAAAGATTTGTTCAATTATTGAACTGTTAAATTTTAAAAGTGCTATTGTTCAGATGTCTTTGCTAATTGAGTTGGCTAGACAGAATTTATTTTGAAAACTTCAAAATGTATTTATGAAATCATCACGCGCCATTAAAGCCATGTTGTGGAGATGATAAATGACAGAATCCTAACACACTGTTGCAACAGTGCAGTATCATGAAGTCCTAAAAAAATGAATTTCAGTTACATTAACTATCTAAAAGGATTTTCAGTTCGTAATATATGAACAGTTTAGTAATGCTAGTCTAGGCCATTTTTTTTTGCTAGACGGATGTTGAAATGTTTTATCGAAATGGCTGAGGTGAACAACTATGATGAAAAGGGTAATTTATGTCGGGAAAATTTGACTATGCGCACGGAAGTTAAATGTTGTGCACGACATATGGTACGATAGGTGGATCCCCTAGAGTACCTGGAAAGAATGTTTTACAGTCTTTGTGATTGTTAAAATATTTTGGGGGTTCTCAGTTGAATGACTGTTAAACCTCGTAACGAGTTCACGGTCTTTATGACCTCTCAGCATGATGCAAAGAGTTTTTTAAAAGGAATCTTTTATTTCCTGTTTGTTCAAACTACTTCACAATTATTGAACAATTATTGAAGACTCCTGAAAGATATTCCAATATTCTGGAAGTTGAATGTTTAGAAAATGTGGACTTCTTAGAGAAAAGTGGTCGTAGAATGCGATGATCAAAAAGAAATCTTTGAGAATGAAAGAGTAGAGTAGTCATTAAAGTGAGAATGTAAAGGTTAATTTGAAAACCTAGTGCTGGTGAATAAAATGAGTAGAGATGATTATACTGTAATTTTTAGGACGAAATTCTTAAAAGAAGGGGTGAATGTAATATCCTGAATATTTATGAGTATAGTAAATATAATCTTGAATGATTAATGTAATTGTAAGGTACATTGATCCTTAGATAAGGATAGCCATTGAAGTAGGAATGATGTATGGAACGTAATCGAATACGATTAAAGGTAAAGATGTAAAGAGAGATTTATGTTGCAAAAAGTCTCTAAGGGGTTATGTAATACCCGAGAAAATTATATAACCTTATAAGTAAGTTTATGAATATTTATCTAATAAAATGAAGTTTTATGAATATTATTCTTTGTAAGTGTGATGAACGAATATATATAGGTATTATATATTTATTATCGATTAAAGTGATGAGATGTAATTTAATAGTTGGTCAAGACTAATTAATTCAATTAATTTGAATTAATTAAGAAAAAATAAATAATAACAATAATAATAATAATAATAATAATAATAATAATAATAAAAACTTGACCTGTAAGACAATTTAATTATTTTGAGCAAGTAAAATGGGACAATGTCAAGGAATAATTGGGGACGCAATGAATTAATACAAGGTTGCATCGATTATGATACTCATGCACTTGTACACTTGGACATTTAAAGCATACCGGTATTCATCAATTTTGAGTGTGACAATTTTGGATTTTTGGTTAACTGCATGGGTAATAATTCTCACTTGGCTGGTCCTAAGAGCACAATATTCCCTAATAATTTTCCTTGGTGCTTGTGGGCTAGCATTTCAAATAACAGAGCACTTAATGTTGGTTTTGTTGTCCTTTTTGATAGCTTGTCGGTGGATATTTAGTTTAATATTGTTTAGGCTAGTCGGCAATTACAATAAGGCTATGACTTTGGGGCTCACGGGTTTGGACTGTTTACATAATTCCTCAGCTAATTAGTGCATGGGCAGCCCCACCCACCATCTACGAAAGTTAGTATGCCCATAGGTTGATTGCATGTGCCCAAAATTCTCCATATTTGATGCGTCTGATGGCTTAATTAATACTCTCTCTAGCTCTTTCATGCATTACATGCATACACAAACAAACAAAGAGAGAAAAATAAAATTTTATTACAAAATATATTATATGGATGAATGGTGATTAAATATAATTATATATATGATATGCGGAACTATTGATATTTTAGGATTAATTGAGAAATGGTAATTAAGTGAGGAAGTGATTAACTTATTTGAGTTAATCGATAAATATTAAATGTAGTTAAGATATTAAGTCTTGTGAATTAATTTAATTGTCAATATAATAATTAAATAAAAAATTATTTAATTATATGATGAAGTAATTTATACTATGTAATAATGCTAGTGGCAAGATAAATATGCCAAGGGAATGAATCAAATTTATTATTTGATTAATGAATAAATATAATATATATATATATATATATATTAAATAAATTGTTTAAAAACAATTTATGGGAGGAAGCAAGAAAATTTAATAAGTTATTTAAATAATTAATGGAATAATATTTTTATATACATGTTATAAAGGTCTAATTATGCAATTTTGGTTAGTAATTGGAAATGCACATGATTCAAAGCTAACTCCACCAAATAGCTTTATAATACTTAAAAGAAGTAGGCATTGTAACTTGAATACACGGAGGGAATCAACATCAGATTTTTGTACATGTGAACATTAGCCCCACTTAAATTGGGTGACAAAAAGAGAGCTCTACGGAACTTCCAAATATTTTCCATATTCCCTCATTCCTTGTCTACCATTATGAAATATTTTATTGTGTCTGGTGGGGCATGAGGGAAGCAAATAATTTTTATGAACACAGTAATGGCATCAAATGAGAACAAGAAAGTTGTCTATACATACATTCCTCCTCTTCAAAAAAAAAAAAAAATGGACAGATAAACACAATGAAAGAGAGAGAAAGTTTGATTTCTGTAACTTGCATTTTTATATACAAGCAATAGGATTCCATAATAAAAGCTCGTGAGAAAGGAGTGGAATAACTAAGATAAATAGAGTGTTTAGAGATAGAAAAGTTAAGAGAGAGAAAATGGTGGATGATTTCATGGTTTGGGTTCCTCCGCTGTCGGTGTGGCTTGTTTTGTTTTTGCTCTGGCAAAGCTAATGAACTTGAATGAGGATAATGGGCAGCTTTCTGCTATTGCTAGGCCAGAAGCGAAAGCGAACAGAACCCAAGTCCAAAGCAGTACCGCCGGAGAGAAATAGTGTTGGAAAGGTTTTGGCGGCAGTGTATGGAAGAGGTTAACCAATTTGAGGGTAAAACTCTTCCTTTTCTATTTATGTTGGTAATATATACATATGTATTGGTAGTAAAGGCCTACTTGGCTAAATTTTCGACTTGAACTTGTCGGTTTACGTTAAACCCTTCGATGGCCATGGAAGGTGGCGGTAGTGGCTTTGAGTTTAAGGTCGATATGAGCCTTGTAATTTTTAGAAATAGTAGGAAAACTTCTTAAAAAGAAAACGAAACAAAAAATGAAAGAAAATGGTAATGAAAATCAGTGGAAAACGGCGAAGAAAATATTATCGGTCAACGAAATGCGAATTATGGTTTGGAGGACCAAACGAACTCCGTTTTTAATTCTAATCATACCTATGACACCGTGAAATATAGTAGAACATATCTGGGTGAAAAAAATATCTATTTTTTCGCCGGAGAAGATGACCGGAAAGTTCGTCAGAACCCGTTTGTGCCATTTTCGACTAGATTTTGAAGAAACTTTTTGTTAGAAAATTGTAGAGAATTAAATTTCATGAGAAATGGACATAAAATTTGTAATTTTCGGATAAGCGGTTTAATTATTATGAAGCTTTGAAGTTTCAGCACTTTGAAAGATTATAATTAATTATCAGAAAATTGTTTTGAGCAGAAATATTCTTACAGTAATCTTATGATATTATTTATGAATTACTGAAAATTTTTGGTGAATTATTGAAGAGCAGAAGTATTAATTGTATTTTTAAACTATTTAAAGTTAGTTTTAAAATAGTGAAAATTCATAGAAAATTTTGTGAATGGTGGAAAATTATAAAACTGAGTGAAAAATCTTATAATAATATAAGATAAATATTGGTGGTGTTTTGAGGACATAAAAAGTATGTTGAATTATTATTTTTATTTTGAAGTTATTAAATGATAGTTTTTATAAATGGAAATAATTGCAGAAAATTGTCGGATAATCCGAAAAATGTGAAAATTAGTTGAAGAGTCTAAAATAATATTCTAAATGCTTTAGAAGTGTTAGCAGGCTCATGAGATATTAGGACATTATAGATTGTGTGTTGACTGTATAATGAACGTAAACGGTTAAGTAACGAATGAGTTACGATAAAAAAACAGCGCTTGTTAAAAATTAGAACGAGTTTTATAATTCGTTTTGAAAGGAAAGTTTGTGGCATAAAACTAGTCTTGTTTAAATCCAAGGTGTTGTTATTTTTGCTTATCTTTGTGTTCAACAAGGTACTGATAAAAGAATTCACATAGAAGCATGAATGAGGTATTTAAAAAATGTCAATACACTATTCGATCATTCTGGAAGAAGAAGAAAGTTGGTTATCTGTTCAAGAGGATTAAATTATCAGTCATGTCATTTGAGGGGCGGATTAGCGTAAAGTTATAAAGGATGCTTAAGGCAAGTTTTTCAAAACTTGTTGTTGAGTGCTACATGCATATTTTTGATATTATGTGAAATGCTTGTGAACTTGTTTTAATGTGCATTCTATGCAATATTATGATAATAATTGTTAATATTCAGTTAATGATTTGAGTTAATTGTTCTATGTGAACTATATAATTTGAGAAATGCAAAGCTTGAATATTATGAAGCATGTATGAAATGTACTGCATGAGAAACATGAAACATATATAATTGTTGAGTATGGACATTATGATACAATGCAAAGCATGAGAAACATGAAGCATGTATAAAATGTAAAGTATGTTTAAAATGTGAATTACGTGTTATGTGATAACTGTTAATCTTGTTGGGCAACGTAGTTGCTCACCCTTGCTATAAATAATTATTTTTAGCAAAACTAGAACGAATCGAGGAATATGAAGATTTCGATAACGACAAAGAAAAATGAATGCTTAAGGAATAAAAGTACTTGAAGTATTTAGTAGTTAATGTTTTGATTAAAATAATTGATGTATTATTCTGAGTTAAGGATATTTTGTATTATTAAAGGTTAGAAAACTTGAGATTAGACTGAGATATATTGTAATAATATAGAGATTATATTTATGTCGTTAAGAATTGTATTAAATGAGTAGTATCATGGAGCTCCAGACTTGGGATTGAGGAAACGTCCCGGATTTGGGGGCGTCACAAACCAGTGACGCCCCCAAATTTGAGTACCTTAAAACCCTGGATATGGTTCTATACGGTATTATTCATCCATACATCTCTATCAATATAATCTCAATGACACGAATGTAATTATTATATATTACAATCATATCCGTTCAATCCCAGGTTCTAGTTACCTTTACATGTTCCAAACATAATAATATTAAACATATTACAATATTACTACATTTATCACAAACTTCTTCTTATTCGTACATCTTTCCTTTTCCTTTGTCCTTACCGGAACTTTCAATCCTTTCGGTCTTACCTGCAATATTTAATGAAAGCAAGGATAAATATTTAATTGCCCAAAAAGTATAACAGTTGAATAACAACAAAATCAAGAATCATATCCTTACTCTTCAACAACTGAACAATAGTTGTGAGATATTTTGAATAAAAAGGAATAATACTTTACTTGTGTTTAACACATTTTCGAAACGACATACTGAGCGATCATAAGACCTTGAACTTTTCTTTTGTCTTGCCATAAAAAGGTTAAACAGAAATTTAACTGTAAACCGTCTTTGCTTACAAGCACTTCTAGGTGATCAGCCTATTGTACTCTATGTTGATCAACACTCTAGCTGAAATGACTATATGCGTTTGTTTAGGCGCCTCGCGACCTTATCGGAATAACCGACTAAAATTACCCCTAATATTAGGGTTGCTCATCTCGTTCATGTTTCAGAATCCTAACCAAAACAATTCGGTTGGATAACTCTACTTAACATCAATAATATTTCAAAGATTTACTATCAAATTGATTAAACATTTCTATATTTTTCTAGCCGAAACAAATGACATCGACGTTCTCCATAAACAGTTCATGCATAATCGAATTTTAAAACTTTAACAATTTATGTCATAGCATAGCTTGAACACTTGTGCAAATACTAAAAGATTTACATAAGTATGAAATTTACACAATTATAAATGCATTGCGTAAATTGGAACTTCAGAACATCGAATAACATTCATAAGATCATAATCAAATGAAGTTAGAAAACTTGCTCGAATATAACTTGAGTAAAGTTAAGAAACTTGCCTTATGCGTTCCTTAAAGATTACACTAAATGGCTCTTCAATTGTGGCCTACACAATATCAATCACATGGACACACCAATTAATCATCACATGATTCTTACTCTAGTTCACTACATGAACTTAACTTCGTATTTTTAACTTTTACGAAACTTGTCAAATTCATAACTACACCTAACTAACTTTGGAATGGTCTCAACTTTGGACCGTGAACTATTTATAATATGGCCTAACTACCCCTATAGGTAGTATGAATTAAAAAAATTGCATACACAAAACCTTATTTTTAGGTTTCCATTCCTGAATGCTTCGCAGTTTGTAAACTATAGGACCCCGACTCAATTAAACGACCATAACTTCTTCGTTTCAAAATATTTTTAGGTGATTCTTAATTCTGTGTTTAGCTTACTTCCAGAGCTTTCTTTTGATATAAAGATCACATCTTAAATCCTTATATATTAAGAGTTATGGAGTTTACAAAAGCAAATTAAAAACTGCTCCCGCAGAAATATTGGCAGCTAGACCCAACAATACTAAAACATCCATAACTCTTTCACACCAAAATATTTTTGGGTAAGTCTTGAGTCCATTCTCATTAGAATTTCTCCCTTTACAACTTTCTTTTACATTTCAGAATCATATTCTGATTTTACGTTTTTGAAAAATGGGCAGAAAGGTCAGAAGTGTGATGTTGATCACAATTTCTTCATTTCATTTGGTAAAACATGATACCACAAGCATCAAAATGTTATGTTATCATGTTCGAACACTTTATAACATTAAATAACAAAATCATAAACCTACTTATATATATAGAGTTTTATGACTTTTGCTCAAGAACACACGAAGTACGAAAAAATCGTACATGGTAACGACTTATGTTCTTGAGCTTTACGATTTCACAATTGAAATAATTTGATCATTATAACGGCTTACATATGTGCTTTATGACACTTTAAACTTGAAATATCATAAATTTAACTTATAAAAAGATTTGCTCAAAAACACACGAAGTACAAATAATCGTACATGGTAACGACTTGTGTTTTTGAGCTTTTCTACTATACTAACAGAAAGTCGAACATAATAACGACTTGCTCAAGAACATATGAAGAAATACGGAGAAAAGAAAATCGTACATGGTAACGACTTATGTTCTGGAGCTTTTCAACTATAAAATGAAAGAAAATTGAACATAACAACGACTAGGGATTTTACCTTTTGTAGTTGCAAGCTTTAACTATTTCTTTGCAACTTCAATACTTGAAATATATATCTAGAGAGTAATTTTGCTCTTTGAAAATGGTGAGAAAAATGAAGAACTAAGCTTACTATTTATAGGAAACCAAAGTTTCATTAATCGCATTTTTACCCCGGCTTATTACACTTTAGTCCACCAAGCGACATCATCATGACATCATGATGACATCATCTTTGTGCTTCTTTGAGCTTTATGTCATGCCACATCATGCTTACATCATCCTTTGCTACGATTGGTCGAAAACAATTCATTTGGATTCCCAGTTACATATTCGTATATACTTCGTATAATATTCGTAATCTACTCGTATTATACCTCGTATTCTACTGTATAATATTTCGTATTATACACATATTTATTCTTGCATTCTATCGTATAATATTTCGTATTATACGCGTAAATAGTGTTTTTACGTCTTTTCTCACACAAAATTTTATTTTTCTCTACGAAATTCAAATTCAAAATTTCTAACACGTAAACACAATCTAGATCATAATACGACCTTTAAACACATAACACATAATATATTCATAAAAATTCATTTCATTCAAATATATTCAAAATGGCTAAGTACAAATTGTCAATCGTTACAATAGTTAATCAAATTATTAAAGAAAGTGGACGAAATTAATTACGAAATGAAATATAGGGAGGTGAAAAAAAAATTAATTAATTAATATTAATTAATTGAGATTAAATTAAAATTATATTATGAAATAATATAATTTGAATATTAAGCCTTGAACGATAATAGAATTATTATGAATTAAATTTCATAAATGAGGTGATTAAATCGCTTAATTAAAATAGTGAATTAATATAAGTATTTTTATTTTAATAAAAATGAGGGAGTAAATTAAACTCATCATTTTAAAATATATTACATATAAATGAAATGTATTTAAGAGATGGCTTAATATATTATATTATGTCAAATGGATGTAAATTTAAAATATGAGATGAGATCCAATATATATGATATGTATATTGGTATCAAATTAGTAAATTAAACTAATATTTGAATAATGAATACATATATATTAAATAAATATATTTAATGTATAAATAAATTATTTGAAAACAATTTATGGAAGGAAGGAGCAAATTTAATTTAATTTAATTGTACAATATTAATTATATAAATTAAATGAGTTATTTAAAATAAGTAATGAATCAAATATTAATTATTTGAAGTAATGGTTCGTTACATTAAAAGTGTTATTTTGAATTTGGTTAATTCTATTTTTAATGGAAAGATTTATATATATATATATGTATAAATTTACCAAATTATATTTTATTAATAATACATGTATTGGTATTATATATATTACATGTATTAGTGTATAATGTATATATGTATATGTATATAAATTATAAATGGTGATGTAATAGGTGTATTATGCATGTACCTAAATGTTGAGTTGCACCTAATATATTCAGATGAATGGAAGCATGAGGTGTATAAGTGAAGTAGGTGGTGTATATTCAATGATATGCTTATAATCTGACTTATAGGGTCGTAATACCGACACGTGAATAAGTAGGTGGTGTATATTCAATGTCATGATGATGTCGCTTGGTGGACTAAAGTGTAATAAGCTAGGGTAAAAATGTGATTAATGAAACTTTGGTTTTCCTAAAAATAGCAAGCTTAGTTCTTCATTTTTTTCACCATTTTCAAAGAGCAAAATTACTCTCTAGATATATATTTTAAGTATTAAAGTTGCAAAGAAATACTTAAAGCTTGCAACTACAAGAGGTAAAATCCCTAGTGGTTGTTATGTTCAATTTTCTTTTATTTTATTGTCAAAAAGCTCAAGAACATAAGTCGTTACCATGTACGATTTTTTTGTTCTCCGTGTTTCTTCATCTATTCTTGAGCACGTCGTTATTATGTTCGATTTTCTGTTAGTATAGTAGAAAAGCTCAAAAACACAAGTCGTTACCATGTACGGTTTTTCCGTTCTTCGTGTGTTTTTGAGCAAATCTTTTTATAAGTTAAATTTATGATATTTCAAGTTTAAATTGTCATAAAGTACATATGTAAGCCGTTATAATGCTCAAATTATTTCAATTGTGAAATCCTAAAGCTCAAGAACATAAGTCGTTACCATGTACGATTTTTTCGTTCTTCGTGCGTTCTAGAGCAAAAGTCATAAAACTCTATATAAGTAGGTTTATGATTTTGTTATTTAATATTATAAAGTGTTAGAACATGATAACATAACATTTTGATGCTTGTGGTATAATGTTTTACCAAATGAAATGAAGAAATTGTGAACAAAATCACATTTCTGACCTTTCTGCCCATTTTTTGAAAACGTAAAGTCAGAATATGCTTCTGAAATATAAAAGAAAGTTGTAGAGGGGGAAATTCTAATGATAATGGACTCAAGAATCACCTAAAAATATTTTGGTGTGAAAGAGTTATGGTTATTTTAGTACTATTTGGTCTAGCTGCTAATATTTCTACGGGAGCAGTTTTTAATTTGCTTTTGTAAACTCCATAACTCTTAATATATAAGTAGTTAATATGTGGTCTTTATATTAAAAGAAAGCTCTGGAAGTAAGCTAAATACAAAATTAAGAATCACCCAAAAATGTTTTGAAACGAAGAAGTTATGGCCATTTAAGCGAGTCAGGGTCCTACAGTCTACAAACTGCGAAGCATTCGAGAATGGAACCTTAAAAATAAGGTTTTATGTATGCAACTTTTTTTAATTTATGCCACCTATGGGGGTAGTTAGGCCATGTTATAAATAGTTCACGGTCCAAAGTTGAGACCATTCCGAGGTTGGTTAGGTGTAGTTATGAATTTGACAAATTTCGTAAAAGTTAAAAATACGAATTTCATGTTTAAGGGCTAATTAAGGTGAACTAGGGTAAGAGTCATGTGATGATTAATTGGTGTGTCTATGTGATTGATATTGTGCAGGACAATTGAAGAGCTATTTAGCGTAATCTTTAAAGAACGCATAAGGCAAGTTTCATAACTTTACTTAAGTTATATTCGAGCAAGTTTTCTAACTTCATTTGATTATGATCTTATGAATGTTATTCGATGTTATGAAGTTCCAATATATGCAATGCATATATAATTGTATAAATTTCATACTTATGTAAATCTTTTAGTATTTGCACAAGTGTCCAAGCTATGCTATGCCATAAATTTCTAAAGTTGTGAAGTTCGATTATGCATGAACTGTTTATGGAGAACGTCAATGTCATTTGTTTCGGCTATACAAATATAGAAATGTTTTATCGATTTGATAGTAAATTTTTGAAATATTATTGATGTTAAGTAGAGCTATCCAACCGAATTATTTTGGTTAGGATTCCGAGACATAAACGAGATGAACAACCCTATTATTAGAGATAATTTTAGTCGATTATTCCGATAAAGCGCCTAAACAAACGCATATAGTCGTTCCAGCTAGAGTGTTGATCAACATAGAGTACAATAGGCTGATCACCTAGAAGTGCTCGTAAGCAAAGACAGTTTACAGTTAAATTTATGTTTAACCTTTTATGGCAAGACAAAAAAAAAGTTCAAGGTCTTATGACCGCTCAGTATGTCGTTTCAAAAATGTGTTAAACATAAGTAAAGTATTATTCCTGTTTATTCAGAATATCTCACAACTATTGTTCAGTTCTTGAAGAGTATGGATATGATTCTTGATTTTGTTGTTATTCAACTGTTATACTTGTTGGGCAATTAAATGATCATCCTTACTTTCATTAAATATTGCAACTAAGACCGAAAAGGTTGAAAGTTCCGATAAGGACTAAGGAAAAGGAAAGATGTACGAATAAGAAGACGTTTGTGATAAACGTAGTAGTATTGTAATATGTTTACTATTATTATGTTTTGAATGTGTTATTATATATTACAATCATATTCGTTCAATCCCAGGTTCTAGTTACCTTTACACGTTCAAAACATAATAATATTAAACATATTACAATACTACTACGTTTATCACAAATGTCTTCTTATTCGTACATCTTTCCTTTTCTTTTGTCCTTACCGGAACTTTCAACCCTTTTAATCTTAGCTGCAATATTTAATGAAAGCAAAGATGATCATTTAATTGCCCAACAATTATAACAGATTAATAACAACAAAATCAAAAATCATATCCTTACTCTTCAATAATTGAACAATAGTTGTGAGATATTCTGAATAAAAAGGAATAATATTTTATTTGTGTTTAACACATTTTCAAAATGACATATTGAGTGGTCATAAGATCTTGAACTTTTCTTTTGTCTTGCCATAAAAAGGTTAAATAGAAATTTAACTATAAACTGTCTTTGCTTACGAGCACTTCTAAGTGATCAGCCTATTGTACTCTATGTTGATCAACACTCTAGCTGAAATGACTATATGCGTTTGTTTAGGCGCCTCGCGACTTTATCGGAATAACCGACTAAAATTACCCATAATATTAGGGTTGTTCATCTCGTTCATGTCTCGGAATCCTAACCAAAATAATTCAGTTGGATAGCTCTACTTAACATCAATTATATTTCAAAGATTTATTATCAAATCGATAAAAAAATTCAATATTTGTCTAGCCAAAACAAATGGCATCGACATTCTCCATAAACAATTCATGCATAATCGAACTTTAAAACTTTAGCAATTTATGTCGTAGCATAGCTTGAACACTTGTGCAAATACTAAAAGATTTACATAAGTACGGAATTTACACAATTATACATGCATTGCGTAAATTGGAACTTCAAAACATCGAATAACATTTATAAGATAATAATCAAATGAAGTTAGAAAACTTGCTCGAATATAACTTGAGTAAAGTTAAGAAACTTGCCTTATTCGTTCTTTAAAGATTACACTAAATGGCTCTTCAATTGTCCTACATAATATCAATCACATGGACGCACCAATTAAGCTTACTCTAGTTCACCTTAATTAGCCTTTAAACATGAATTTAACTTCGTATTTTTAACTTTTACGAAACTTATCAAATTCATAACTACACCTAACCAACCTCGGAATGGTCTCAACTTTGGACCGTGAACCATTTATAACATGGCCTAAATACCCCCATAGGTGGCATGAATGAAAAAATTGTCTACACAAAAACGTATTTATAAGGTTCCATTCCCGAATGATTCGCAGTTTGTAGACTGCAGGACCCCGACTAGCTTAAACGGCCATAACTTCTTCGTTTCAAAATATTTTTGGGTGATTCTTGATTTTGTGTTTAGCTTATTTCCAGAGCTTTCTTTTGATATAAAAATCACATCTTAACTCCTTATATATTAAGAGTTATGGAGTTTACAAAATAAAATTAAATACTGCTCTCGCAGAAATATTGGCAGCTAGACCTACCAACACTAAAATAGTCATAACTCTTTCACACCAAAATATTTTCGGGTGATTCAGGAGTCCATTCTCATTAGAATTCCTCCCTCTACAACTTTCACATTTCAGAAGCATATTCTGACTTTACGTTTTCGAAAAATGGGCAGAAAGGTCAGAAGTGTGATTTTGTTCACAATTTCTTCATTTCATTTGGTAAAACATGATACCACAAGCATCAAAATGTTATGTTATCATGTTCTAATACTTTATAATATTAAATAACAAAATTATAAACCTACTTATATAGAGTTTTATGACTTTTGCTCAAGAACACACGAAGAACACGAAAAACGAAAAAATCGTATATGGTAACGACTTGTGTTCTTGAGTTTTAGGATTTCACAATTAAAATAATTTGAGCATTATAATGGCTTACATATGTGCTTTATGACACTTTAAACTTGAAATATTATAAATTTAACTTATAAAAAGATTTTCTCAAAAACACACGAAGAACGAAAAAACCGTACATGGTAACGACTTGTGTTTTTGAGTTTTTCTACTATACTAACAGAAAATCGAACATAATGACGACTTGCTCAAGAACATATGAAGAAACACGGAGAACAAAAAAATCGTACATGGTAAAAAATGAAAGAAAAGTGAACATAACAACGATTAGGGATTTTACCTCTTGTAGTTGCAAGTTTTAACTATTTTTTTGCAACTTCAATACTTGAAATATATATGTAGAGAGTAATTATTCTCTTTGAAAATGGTGAGAAAAATGAAGAACTAAGCTTGCTATATATAGGAAAATCAAAGTTTCATTAATCGCATTTTTACCCCGGCTTATTACACTTTAGTCTACCAAGCGACATCATGATAACATCATGATGACATCATCTTTGTGCTTCTTTGAGCCTAATGTTATGCCACATCATGCTTACATCATCCTTTGTTACGATTGGTCGAAAACAATTCACTTGGATTTCCAGTTACATATTCGTATATACTTCGTATAATATTCGTAATCTACTTGTATTAATTTCGTATAATATTTTGTACTATACTCGTATTTATTCTTGTATTCTATCGTATAATATTTCGTATTATACGTGTATTAATTCTTGCATTATATTGTATAATATTTTGTATTATACGCGTGAATAGTATTTTTACGTCTTTTTCAGACAAAATTTCATTTTCCACTACGAAATTCAAATTCGAAATTTTAACACGTAAATACAATCTAGATCATAATACGACCTTTAAACACATAATATATTCATAAAAATTCATTTCATTCAAATATATTCAAAATGGCTAAGTACAAAATCTCAATCATTACAATAGTTAATCAAACTATTAAAGAAAGTGGACGAAATTAATTACGAAATGAAATATTAATTAATATTAATTAATTGAGATTAACTTGAAATTATATTATGAAATAATATAATTTGAATATTAAGCCTTGAACGGCAATAGAATTATTATGTATTAAATTTCATAAACGAGGTGATTAATTCGCTTAATTAAAATAGTGAATTAATGTATGTATTTTTATTTTAATAAAAATGAGGGAGTAAATTAAACTCATCATTTTAAAAATGTATTACATACAAATGTAATGTAATTACGAGATGACTTAATATTATGTCAAATGGATATAAATTAAAAATATGAGATGAGATCCAATATATATGATATGTATATTGGTATCAAATTAGTAAATTAAACTCATATTTGAATAATGAATACATATATTAAATAAATATATTTAACGTATAAATAAATTATTTGAAAATAATTTATGGAAGGAAGGAGCAAATTTAAATTAATTTAATTTTACAATATTAATTGTATAAATTAAATGAGTTATTTAAAATAAGTAATGAATCAAATATTAATTATTTGAAGTAAGAGTTTGTTACATTAAAAGTGTTATTTTGAATTTGGTTAATTCTATTTTTAATGGAAAGATTTATATATATTTATATGTATAAATTTACCAAATTATATTTTATTAATAATACATGTTTGAGTGGAATACAAGAACTCAAATAAGGACTCAAATAACCATGTGGTTTGACAACCCAGAGGAAGAAGCTAGTCTGCTTCGTGACTATGATACTTATGTTGAGAGCCTAGTTTCTTCTATTTTTTAAAGTTGGGCTTAGAGATGACATCAATAGCAAATGAGAAAGGAAGGTTATACGGCGAAGAATAATGTACGAAAAATAACAAGTAAAGTTGATTACTTGATATTCGATGAACGTAAAGTGATGAACAAGAATACAAGCAAGTTCTTTCAATACTATATGAACTAAATGTGAAATTGTTGATATAGCTGAACTGATTTTTCAATTATATGCAAAATTGTTAGTGTTATATGAATTACTTGTGAGCATGAATAAAGTGTGCACTTTGTGTGACTACGTGATTACAATTAGTAATAATCAGTTAATGAATCTAGATAGCTATTGGCATTCAGTTGGTATGATGCATATATATTAACAAAATGCATCGCAAAAGAAGTATGTTGCATTATAAAATGCATAGCATGAAATATATGACGCACAAGCAAAAAATGCAGAGCATGTATGATATGTGAAGCATGAAATGTGACTTGTTGAGCCGTCATGCTTATACTTGCAAATATTTTATTTGCAGGTTAAAGATGTAATTCTCTCGTGATCATGGCGATAAAGACTTGAGGCGTGTTTAAAAGAAAGTTTTTATTATTTTCTTTAATCAAATTCATATTAAGCCGAGATGACGATTTACGATATATATAATTATGTAAAATTTTGAATCATGGAACAAAGAATATTCGTTTTGAATTTGATATGTAACTTTATACTTACTTTGTAAAATAAATTAATATAGTGACAATACTATATGAGAGATGAACATATAGTTGTTGGATTATAGTTACGAAGGTTCAGAAGAATAATTTAATATCAAAAGTTGAATTTTATATTCACAACTAACGTTTTGAGATGAATCATAATATATATATATATATATATATATATATATATATATAATTCTAAGATATAAGTATGAATTGTAAAGGTTGTGATTTCGGGGACGAAGAACGATGAAAAAGGCTTTGGAATTTATGGTTTTTATTAAATTATGAGAAAAGTTTTTAAATAACAAAATTTTTTTATATCTTTATTAATAATGAATGATATAAAAAGTTTTAGAATATACAAGTTTTATCAAGTATAATATTGATTATTGACGGGAAATTAGAATGAAGTTATATGATAACGCTTAAGATTGGAAGTAAAAATAGTCCGGATTTTGGGGTCGTTACAGTTGGTATCAGAGCTGATAGGTTATAAATCTTAGGTAAAAGTACCTTAGGCTATAACCGTAAAGAAGAAAGATGAAAATGATGAAGATAATAAGAATAAACTCGAATATAGTTTAATTGACAGTAAATGAGTTCAGAAAATTCATAAAAAATAATAATAATACATTAAAATAATATGTACAGATTCAAAGAAGAATCTCGAAGAGTTATAAAAAGACGAGAATCATGAGTTATCTGACTACAATAATAAAGATGACAAGTGATGAGAAATAGACGATGTCTATAAGATGAAAACTGTAAATGAAATCATAATATAACATGTAAATGAAATTATAATATAACATGATTAAAGAGAAAAGTAAGAAGATCGTAGGACGAAACGATCATAGGGTAAAGAAAGAATCATGATGTAAAATGATTGTAAAATAAGATCACAATGTGATCGGATTGAATTGTGGAATGACAGATGATCTGTTAAAAGATTGAAAAGTTATTGCCTGACGCTATAAAGAGAATGTACTATGAAATAGTACGAGGTAAACCCAAGAAGAGTTGTAAATGATAAAATACGGATTAAGAAATTCGTATTGAGCAAAGAGAAAATTAAGATTTTGTGGAATTTCAATAATAAAGAGCTGAGATGAAAGTTTGGGGAAAATTGAAGTTGATGGAGAAATATGGATATTCCAAATCTTTTAGCTATACTAGATTTCGAAATTTATTGACATTGTGCTGATATTTACATTTTTGAAAAATAATGGATCAGATTATTGAACCAATAAGTTTTAAAAGTTCTATTATTCATACGTTTATGCTAATTGTTTCGGCTAGACAAAAATGATTTGAAAATATCAAAATGTATTTTATATAATCATGTGCATCATTGAACATGGTGTAGAAATGATAAATGATGGAGTCATCAATACAGTCTAACCTAGTGTTGGATGTGATCATAGAATCGTCAACCCACTGTAGTTTACTGTAGTATGACAAAATCATAAAATGATTTTCGGTTTATTGAAACTATATCAATATCAGTTGCATTGGCTAGACAAATATTTCGATTGATGTCCAAATTGTTGATATAAGTCTAAGTTATTTGATTCGACTAGACGAATGTTAAAATATGTTTATGAAATTCAAGAATTCTTTGAGAATCTATGTCAAACCAAATTATTTTGGTGTGAAATCTTGTACTAAGTCTGAGGTGAACCAACCTAGTAATGGGGGACATGTTATCGGAGACTACAGTTCTGAATTACGCTTATGCGTTAATACGTTGTGCACGACATAGAAGTACAAAAGTTTGATCACCTAGCATACGATGAGAATTTGTCCATAGTCTTATGACTGTTAAAGGTTACAATAGAAATACTTGTTAACCTAGGACAAGGTTCAAAGTCTCTACGACTCCTCAACATAATATCAAAATTTTAAATGAATATTTTAAATTCCTAGTTATTCATAATACTTCACAATTATTAAACAATTGTTTAAGATTCCTATTATTCTAAAAACTGAATATGGAATATATGATTTTCTCCAGAAAGAAGTAGTCGTAGAACGCGACCATTCTAAATGAATCCTTGGAAGAGGAAAGTGTAAAGGTTAGTTTAAAAACATGTATTGATGAATAATATGAGCAAATGATAATAAATATAGGATTAATAATTCCTAGAAGAAGGGGTGAAATTCTTAGAGAAAAGGGTGTGTAGAATGCAATGATTTTAGAGAGATCCTTAGAGGAGAAAAAGGTAAAGTAACTAGTAAAGTTACAATGTTGTAATTTCGAAGACGAAATTCTTAGAATAAGGGGTGAATGTGATATCCCAGATGTTTAACAATTTAGTAAATCATGATGTTAAACTATTACTACGATTGTGGCGTACGATAATCCTTAGAAAACAGTGTGAAGAAGTATAATACTCGAAATATAACCGAGTTCAAATAAAGGTTTTAAAAAAAATCTATATTAAATCGATACGTTGAAATTATTAAATAATAAAGTTGCAAAGGAAGATAGATATAAACCGAGTAAGAATGTTTCGGTAATTGTGATTCCGGGAACATAATCTTTAAAAAGAAAAAATGATGTGACAACCCAGATTTTTTAAAATTATATTAAATAAGAATTTAATTAATAAAATTCTTATTATGAGGCGAAGCAAGTTTGGGGGTATTTGATGAGTTGATTTTTTACCTATTATTTAGGTACTTTTGGACATAGTATTTTGCTATCTTTTAAGTAATTCTAGTGCATTTTATTTATTTTTGTGTTATTTTGTAGGAAAGTACAGACTAGGGGTATTTTTTGGAAATTCTGGCAAAGGGATGGCAATTTGGTAATTCTGAAGACTTGCAGCGCCGGGGCGCTCCAATATGAACTAAACTCAGCGCCGAGGAGCTGAGGTGCAGAAGCTCAGTCGAATATTTGGTTCAGCTTGGGTCATGTTGTGGATTCCTAGAAGAATTTGGATACTCTAAAGCCTAGATTTGCACGGGAATTATTAGCAATTTTGGAAATTGAATTGTATTATAGTAGTTTATTAGCATTAGGATACTTTGTATGTAATTTTAATTAGGATTATAATTCTTTTAGGGTTAGGAAATTAGGAGGCCTATAAATACATGTTAAAGGGCTACTAGATTAATTAATTCTTTTATTGCGGCGGCTAAAATTCAGGGATGGAGATCTAGTGCAAAAACACTTGTTAACACCAATGGAGGCAAGGAATTGAAGGATGCTTGGAGATGGGAATTTTCTCAAGAGTTTTTCTTCTCTAACTTTTCTTTGATACTTGTATTATCCATGGATGTTAATTAATATTTGGAAAAATTTAATTTATTTGTTATGAATTAAACTTCTATCTGTTTAAATTAAATTAGCTTGATATGAAATTGATGTTTGAAAAATATTAGATATAATTCTCTGTGGGTTTAACACTCTCTTATCACTTTATTACTTGTTGACTGTGTATACTTGCACGTATTTTTTTTATTGATAAATCAACTAACAAGTTTTTGGCGTTGTTGCTGGGGAATTATTTTCTAGTATTTTACTAATATTGTTTGCAATCAAGTTGATCTTAATTTAAACTTTTATTTATTTATTTATAACTGTTTGCACGTGTTTTTCGATTGCGATAAAGAGGCTGACAAGACTGTAAGTAAATGCAGCTCTTGTGCAAGACTTGGTGTAAGCTGGGACCTTACAGTTCTGTTTATTGTTATCGATTGCAAATTGAATTGACAAGATTGTAAGTAAATGCAGCTCTTGTGCAAGACTTGGCGTAAGCTGGGGCCTTACAGTTCGATTTCGCAGGACACATTTATTTGTTAAAAAAAATATTGTTATCATTTATTTATAATAATTGCATGTTAGTTTAATTATTTCAGGTACCGCGTAGCGACTAACAAGCGAACCAATGTCGTGGGTGCAGCCATGAGCAAGAATGGATAAAAATGTTTGATTGCCTCTGGGAAATCTTTTTGCTTTAATGTTTTCTATTTATTCTGACATTGAAGGCAATGCAAACTTTAAGGTAGGGGGTACTTGAGATCTTAGTTTGTTATTTTTGCATATATTTTTGCATAGTTTTCATAGTTTGCATATTAGTTTGCGTTTTATTAAATTAAAAAAAAAAATTGTTCTATTTATGCATGTTAGTTTAATATTGCATCTTAGTTAGTTTATTTGTCATATTTAGTTGCATGTTAATTATATGTGTTAGGTTGCATCAGACATGCACAAACAGGCTACCTGGCCTGGCCTGGTCTAGGCCTGCCAGGCTTTGACCATTGACCAGGTCGGGCCAAGCCCAGGCTCAAATGAAAGCAGGCCAGGCCAGGCTAGATAATTGAATTAAAACCTTGGTCTGAGAAAGCCTGTTGGCCATGCCTTACTTCAAAAATCTATTCTTGAAGTCTTGAACTCTCCTCTATTTATGAAATAAAAGTAAGATAAGATAACGTGGTTAACCAATGTGGGACTTTAAAAGTGAAAAAACAAATATGACTATCATATTAATACTCGGTGAACTTGGAGTTAAAACAGTTTAAATCCAATGTGGGATGGAAAACAACACTACAACCAAGACCATAACTAAGACGGAAACCAAGCCTGAGAAGCAAACTAATGGCAAGGATGATGTTATTAAATTTATGGACACCAAACCTAAAACATAATCTAATGGAGAGGCTGAAGTTATAGAAGTTGAGTAACTTCGTCTTATTAAACCTTATCATTTTCTATTAACTATCAGTAGATATGTGTTTAACTTGGTGATTATCATTGAGGTTGAAGAAATATAGTTGAAACTGGGCTTCGAGGAGAAACAACTTTGTATTCTAATGTGGACAGTAATAAAATTTGTTATTTTAGTATAGAATAAACTGTTAAAGCTTTATCTAAAAAAATAGTCAATAAATTTATCATAGAACCCCTGGTGCTACACTGAGTACTGGACTTAGGATTATTTGGTATGACTTTGAAGTGATGAACATGGTGTCTGCTGCTTTGGAAAATCTTGAAATTCTTTGAGGTATATATTTTGAGCATATGAATGTTGGTACTGAAGTGAATAATGATGAAGTAATCAATCTAGAAGATAATGAAGTAATTACTAAGGAAACTCATGTTGGGAACAATTAGGATTGAACATAATAACAAGATCTAAGTCCCATATTGTTTAAAAGAGGAAAGTCTTAAGGAAGTTTTTTTTATAGAAGGGACTCTCCTCAATGTATGAAGGCACCTAAGTGACTAAGTCCCACATCGTTTAGAATTCGTAAGTCTAAGGAAAGTTTCCTTATAAAATGACTTTCTAAGTAAGATAACTAAGGCCCCAATGTAGGCTTTCAAAGTAGTTAACTATTGACCTTAAGTGCTAACAGGCTTTAGGCCAGGCCTAAGGCTTTGGTTCAGGCTAGGTCAGGCTAGGACGCATTTTTTCTTTCAAATAGCGACCTTTTATCGGCCTTCAGATCGGGCCTGATCAGGCCAGACTTTGACCAGGTCGGGCTCAAGCCAGACCAAGGCCAGGCCCCAGGCAGCGGGCTTTTTGTGCACCTCTAGGTTGCATATTACATCTAGTTATTACGCGGAGTCATAGTAGTTGAATGAGTTGAGCAATGAATTAATTGTTGTTTACTATAGCCGATGATAAGAATGGATACTATGTTGTTTTAACTCGAACGAAAATTGATAAACAGTGTGTAGTTGTAGTTTTGATGAGTTAGTTGGTTTTAACTTGCTTGAGATCTATTTTGATTTAATTAGCACATATTCACCTATTTTGATTGATTATGATTCAAAAATGATTTATCTGGTTAATTGCTTTGGGGAATTTCATGGAAACTTTATAAAATTTGTTGATGTATCATTGAAAGTGAAATCTAGATAATCATTTAAGTTTGGGGGAATTCCTTGAGTATTGAAAAAAAATGATGGAAAATATACATATATATATATATGAAGTGGGGGTATGTGGTGAGATGAGATGGAGCGTAAAACGCACTCACTCATAAACACATGCGACGAGATGGAGCGTAAACCGCACTCGTTCAACAAGTGTTGAAAAAAAACAAAAGAAAAAGAAAAGGATTATTATGTGTTTATTGTTTGAAATAATCTTGGTACCCTTGGCTTGACTGTTTTATCTGGGACATCAGGATTTGATATATCGAGTAAAGTTGTGAAGTTGAAATTGAAATTCTCCGTTAAGTAATTGATTGTATGGGTTATCTAGGTTGTGATTGGTTGGAGCAGGTGGTACACACACATGACAGTTAAAAGCATATGTACACTGATGAATTCGTTGAAACTATAATCATGACTGTGTGGTTTGCTTGAGAACAAACAAATATTTAAGTTTGGGGGTATTTTATGAGTGAGTTTTTTACCTATTATTTGGGTACTTTTGGACTTAGTATTTTGCTATCTTTTAAGTAATTCTAGTACATTTTATTTATTTTTTGTTATTTTGTAGGAAAGTACATAGTAGGGGCATTTCTGGAAATTCTGGCAAAGGGATGGCAATTGGGTAATTCTAAAGACTTGACACTGGGGTGCAGAAGCTCAGTCGAATTTTTGGTTCAGCTTGGGTCACGTTGTGGATTCCTAGAAGAATTTGGATGCTCTAAAGCCTAGTTTTACGTGGGAATTATTAGCAGTTTTGGAAAAGAATTGTATTATAGTAGTGTATTAGAATTAGGATACTTTGTATGTAATTTTAATTAGGATTGTAATTCTTTTAGGGTTAGGAAATTAGAAGGCCTATAAATACATGTTAAAGGGCTACTAGATTAATTAATTCTTTTATTGCAGCGGCTAGAATTCAGGGATGGAGATCTAGTGCAAAAACACTTGTTAACACCAATAGAGGCATGGAATTGAAGGATGCTTAGAGATGGAAATCTTCTTAAGAGTTTTTCTTCTCTAACTTTTCTTTGATACTTGTATTATCCATGGATGTTAATTAATATTTGGAAAAGTTTAATTTATTTGTTAGGAATTAAACTTCTATCTGTTTAAATTAAATTGTCTTGATATGAAATTGATTGTTATTTCCCAAAGGTACAATAGAGATCTAGAAGGGGGAGAGGGTTGAATAGATCTCTAAAACTTTTCTTTTTATTAAAGAAGTATTACCGAGTAGATCTTTTAATCTCGATCGAACTTACACACCGAAATATAAGTTTGAAAACTCCCCTTAAAGATTTGCAGAGATCTCAATTCTGAATTTAGTTTATGTTAAAGTTAACCATTCATCACATGCATCTAAACACATTAAATAACTGATAGAATGTAAAAGACATAAAGTAAATGACACGAGATTTTAAAGTGGTTCAGAGACTGAACAACTCGTACTCCACTCTTCTACTTCAACAAGTAGGAAATCCACTATGAATTCGGTCACCTAGACCAGGACACTCTTGCCCTCTTCAAGCCCAGAAGACTTGGCTATTTTAGTCACTAAGATAAGGACACTAAGACCTCTTCAAACCCAACAGACTTGGAAATTTAGTCTCAAAGACAAGGACACACTAGCCCCAATTCGGTCACTAAGACCAGGACATACTAGCTCCAATTCGGTCACTAAAGACCAGGACACACTAGCCCCAATTTGATTGTTGATGTTTTTTGGATGTGCTGCTAAGATGACATTCAAAGCTCTTTCATCTTCAGGTGCTCAGCAGCTTGAATATGATCATCCTTAAGATGTAGTTGAGTGTAGAAATAAGGCTTGGCTTCTTCTAGTATTCAACATCTTCCGGTGATCATTCGGTGTACTGTTAAGATGATAATTTAGCTCCTTCATCTTGGTACTTAACAACTACTCATGATGACTACTAAGATGACTGTGAAGCTCCTTCCTCTTGGTAGTTTTTCATGGTCGATGCCAAGATGACGTTGATGCTCCTTTTTTTTCCTTGTGCTTAGCAGCTCAGAACACCTCTCTTATAGTAGAGCTAATCTTCTCTATGTCTTTTCCCTTTCAACTCTTTGTGTTCTTGGTGGATTGTAGAGTGTGCTTCTGTATTTTCCTTTTTGGCTTTTCACTCAACGTTTTTCACTGTTAGTCCACCATCTCCTCAACCTCGCTCTTTTTGTTTTTCAAACTGGTGCTCTTTTATAGTATATAGTTTATTTTTCTGTTGGAAGCATTTATTGTTCAGATACTTTGATATCCTTGATGTTGACTTTCTGGAACTGTTGTGTCAGCGTACTCTTTCTGGCTCATGACCTGTCACATCAACCTGCAGCTTCACTAGTTCATTTGACAGGTCACTTTCTGCAAACTAGCCGTTAGACACATCTTTGCTTTCCATCAAGGATATGTGGTTGGACATTTTGTGATCTTCTGACTTGTAACGCTTCTCTGTCAGATCCCTTATCAGACTTGATTTTACTCTATGATCTTGTTGTCTTGGTAGAGTAATAAGAATCGTAGAGTTGAGCTCTACGATTTCCTCAACTATCTGTTTTATGAATGAATGCATTATGAAGCTTGGGCAGACTTAGCAGCTTTATGATTTCAGAGACATCTTCACTATTTGGCTGTCTATTTGTAGCTTTGTGATGTCAACTGTTGCTCTACAATCTTTGAATGACTCTGCGAACTGATTTATTCTTTTTGGAGTGACAAAGTACCTTTGCGATTTATCCTTTACTTCCTCAAACTTAATTTTATCTTCTTGATGTGTAGAAGAGCCTTACGACTCTTCTTGTTTAGCTCTATGATCAGCTCTTTGTATTCATAACTTCTTCTTAATCTTGATGGTTCTACGACCTTCATGGTTACTCTACAATGTTGGCTTTACATTATAAACTGGCAAAGTATTTTACGAACCATTCTTCATCCAACAATCCTTTACTTTACTGAACGATCCTTGAGTTATTTCAGCGATTGATTAGACTGCTCTACGCTCAATTTTTGCTCAGCAATCTTTGACTTGCTTAGTTATTCTTCTATCACCTTATAATCTGATCTACATATTGAGAAATGAGGTGATCTTTATGTCAGGAGCATGAACTCTGTGATATACTGTTCAGAGGAAGACTTCTGTCTGCTCAACCATCATAGTTATCACTTTGTGATTTTACATATAGCTTTACGTTCTTATCAGCATTGAACAATCTCAGAGTTGCTTTACAATTTTGTTCACTTTATGAACTGATCTTTGCTCTTCGAACTGAAGTGAACTCTACGATAAGTGCAAAAGCTATGCAATCCAACTGATGCTACGAATAGTGATTGACTCTGTGATCCATATTGACTTTACGAACAAGCATAAGATTCCTAATAACTATACATCGAATTTATTCAGTAAGATCAACCTAAAATTCTTGATCTTTTCTAGTCTAAGTCCTTGTACATATATTTCATTTAGGGTCTTTACAATATGAGCTTATACAAGTATACATTTATCATCTTGTACTTTGAACACTCAGATTACTCTACTTACAAGATTTTCATTACAAATCATACAGTGTAATTCTATAATAAGATCAACCTAACATTCTTGATCTTTTCATTCTAAGTCCTTGTACATGCATTTTTCTTTATAAGAACTTTACAAAGCTTAGGGTCAAATGTATTAATCATTCATTACATCAATCAAGCCGTATTCATCAATAGATATGTAATTCAATATTTAGCATTTAGTTAAATGAATCGCACATATCATATTCATTTTTCATACGTCACATTTATCACACAAGTATATAATCATGTAAGCACACAATCAGATAGTTCACGTAAGATACATAAGCATGTAATCACATTAGCATATAGACACATGATCACCTAGACAATTAAGCACATAAGCATGTCATCACATTTTGCACATAAACACTTAAGCACATAATTGTATTCACACAACAACAGCATATGTGACGCCCCCAAATCTGTGTATCATCAAACACAAGATATGGTGCTCACGATACATCTCACACCATCATCTTTCTAAATAAACCTCATAAGTTAATAATAATATATATGTGACGAACGAGAATTTTTGTAACTTATTTTAAATATTTATTGAATTAAATAAATATTTTCGATGATTTGATTGTTGAATTAATTGATTAATCGATGAATTTGTGGTAGATTAATTTAATTATATGTGTTACATTAATTAGATTAATGTGAAGAATTTTTATATTTAAAGTATGTGTTTAATTGAATTTATTTGATTAAATACATTATTTAAATAAGTATAATGTTATTTCTAATTAATTTAATTATTAATTAGAGATTTAATAATTTGTCAATATTAATAAATGAGAATTTTATTTATATGGTTATGTGATTTAATGTAGAATTATTTTATTTTATTCATTTGATTTTAGTAAGATTATTTAATTAATTTAATATGTGACATGATCTATAGTATAAGCTTTTTTATTAAAATAAATTAGAAGTGAGGAATATATGAGTAGCCAAACATGGCCTTAGTGGAAGCTGGTGCCAGTTATTAAACTGACACCATGTTCTGCTATTAAGTTTTTCACGTATTCCATTATCAGTAATTCATATTCAAGCCAGAGAGAAAAACTTGAGAGAAAGAGGAGAGAATTTGGAGAATTTAGAAGAAACCTTGTCATCATCTTGCATAATCTAGCATAATTATCAAAGGTAATTCTTAGTTTTAATCTTTAAATTGTGTTTCTTAATTTTCTCCATGAATGCATGTTCTAAGTTCTCTGTAAACCAAATTGTATGGCTAAATCTTTAAATAATTTGATGTTAGATGTTAGTAAGCATGTATTTATGTGTTTTATATGATTTAAATATGATTTAGAGTAATTAAATCCATGAAATCATGCTTTAATTACAAGTTCTAAATTACAGAGTAGTTACTTATGAACATGGTTTAAATGTACGAAATTGGTACTTGATTTACATGTTAACTGATTAAATTGACTATTGATTATATCTATGCATGTAAAAACAAAAAAAAAATGATAATTAAACGGATAGATTTGGTTAACAACGAGTGTACAGTGATTAATTTTGTTAACTGTATCAAAACTTGACAATAAAGTATGAACAGTTAAATTTTAGCCTTTATTTGGGTTGTTTAGGTTATCTGTGATGTTAAAATCATTGTTTATGGAATGAGTTTTGATTTCATACCATACTTGATAACTGGGTATGTTTAATTTGATGTAAGAATGACAAAATGGGAAATTTTTGGCCTGTTTCTGCGTTCTTCGCGAACTGCAGAAACTGGAATTCGTAATTCTCGCCCCGGCGGGGAGCTCGCCCCGGCGAGAATTTTGTGAAGCAATTCCTCGCCCCGGCGAGAGCTCGCCCCGGCGAGATTTTTTGTAAAGGATTTTCTCGCCCCGGCGGGAATAAAAAAAAAAAAAAGAGTAAAAAGACGAGAGTAAAAATTTTCTTCTTTCTTTGAGATCATGTTATGATATCGTAGATATACCTAAAGCTTAGGCTAAGGTATAAATTGAATGCTAAAATACTGTAATGGGTGGTAAGCATAAACCCATGGATTGTTCGATATCAACTGAGCTATTAAAATAGAAATTTTGGATGAGAATGAGTTCTGAAGTGTTTATAATACTGTAACTAATTATTGTTACTGTTTTATAAACGAAATGCATAGGTTGATTAGAGAAACGTGAGTCTTAGATTTGTAATCTACGCGCGAGGCAAGTATCTTATCCTTACTTTTACGTTTACGCAAGTTTCTAAATTTCATTTTCATAGAATACAAGCTTCATAATGCTATTACTTCTTGAGCAAGTTATTGTTTCTATTCCATTCCATTTCATGGATTCAATGAGATGTTTTTAATTTCCTCTTTGTAATGCTTCAGTTATATAGAACGTATTCAATCGTACCTTTTGTGAGATTTAGTTTTGATTCTCGAATTATACCTTTTGAACCTTGATTGACTAGCGAACCCTTATTGATTCGACTAGTCCATAGTTGATGAGCGTTCTAAATTCTAGAAACGTTATTGAAGTAAATCCAAACCAAACTTCCTTTGGTGCGGACTCCGATGTCAAACTGAGATGAACAACCCTTATATAGGGGATTTTATTTACGCGTTAGCGTTAAGATGTTGTGCACATACATGGTACAAAGGGCTGATCCCCCTGAGTACGAGAAGCAAGGTCCATATAGTCTTACGACTGTTAAAGGTTTAAAGTAGAAATACTTGATAACCTGGGACATAGTTCGTGATCTTAAGACCCTCAGACGTTCTTTTGAATCTTGTCTTACATTCTTGACTCAAAAGCTAAATCTTCGCTTATTCGATATCCATTAATTATTTCGCATGTTATTATTACTATTGTTGTTATACTTGCTGAGCAATCATTGCTCACCCTTGCATAATAACATTGCAGCTAAAGTTGAAAGAACTGATGAGCCATCCACTAGTAAGGGCAAAGGAAAAGCAAATAAGTGATGAAGACTTGTTGTATTTGCTTTATTGTTGTTTATGTAATAGACTTGATTTATGTTTTCCGCACTGATGTTTATTTAAGGTTAGATGACCTGGGATTTGTTTATGAATGATGTTGTAACCCTCTAATGGGAGATTTCTATTTTAATTCATAGTATTTCCATTATTTGAATGGGTAGTTAGATGTGATGTGATGTTTTGGATTGTGAACACCAAATCCTGAGGAAATGAAGTACCCGGATTTGGGGGTGTCACAATATATATATATATATATATATAATAACATCCAAATAAAATCCCAGGTTCACATAACCTTAAACAATCTTAAACTTAGCGTTTATCGCTACATTACATCAATGCGGAAATCTAAATCTATTACAAAGATAAACTATCAATTCTTCATCTTAGCTTTTACCTTGTCCTTGCCTGAGCCCTCTGCCTTCTCTCACCCTTAACTAAAATGTTAAAGCAAGAATGAGCACAAATTGCCCAGCAAGTATATAAAATAATATGATAATGAATATCAAGAGTAAAATTGTCTGTTTTGACATTTCTCCATAATCGAAAGAATAATCAAGAAGTAGTGTTGAATGTCAAATACAAGAGTTCTAGAATTGTCAACAACATACTAAGGGGTATAAGAACCCTGAACATTGTTTTTAATTCATCGAAAACCATCAGAAGTTTTGACAATCAAATAGACTGTAAAACATTCTCCGCAAGTACTCCAGGTGATCATCCTTTCGTACCCTACATTATGCATAAATATAAGTTTAAACACTTAAGCGTAAATGGGACTATATGCCCGGCATCAGTTTTACCCCGTTATTCGGGTTGTTCATCTTAGTATTCATGCAGGACAGCACCAAAACAATTTGGATTGGTAGACTTTAAGTAGCTACAATGAATTTGAATAATTCAATTGATAATCATTTTGCATCATTAGTCTCTAGCCGGAACAAAAGGCCATAAGGCATTCTTAAAAACAGTTCATATTCAATTAAGAACTTATACATAATTGAAATTGAGTTATCATCAATTGAACTTGAACAAGATATAAACTCGAATGAGATATAGCTAGCAAATGAGGAGTTGCTAAATAAATTTCACAAATTAGGAAACTTACTTTCGTAGAAACAAAATGAATTAAGATAGAATACTTGTCTTTCGCGTAGTTTACGTTTACTGCTTAACTATACTTCAAATAACCTATATATTCATATATATCATTAGCCTTCTATACTCATTAACAGACTCTCAAATCATACTCATTCAATACATACCTAAAGTAATTGCTTCACGCTTACAAATATGTATTCCAAGCATACACTTAGTCAAATATAAATTCAAATCAAATTCTTGCTTTTGTTCAAAAGTTTCATTTATAAGTCCCGTTTAAACCTTTTAAATTCTTAGTTCTAAATAGTCATTATATGTTTAGACAGTACAAGCATTCCAATTACACATAACAAAGCTTGTAAGGGTTCAATATATATGTACCAAGCCTCAGTTTACAAACAGAACCTCTTGACAACTCTGTAGCATGGCGCGACCGTGCTGCATTTATGCTTGGGAGTGGCGCGGCTGCGCTACTCCCTTTCAGCCCAGAATTGAGGTTTTCATGCACAACTCATTTACTAGCATGTTGGGGTCTTTGTATACAACATATACACACAATAACCTGGAAACTTAGAACTAAAATAAATCCATGCATTCAATATTCAGTTAACACATTTTGAAAATTTCCTTTTTTAAAACAAGTTTAATAGTTCTTTTCCTTAAAGATTGGCCAAGATCATATTTGACCCTCGGATTATTGCTACATAGGTTCTTACACACATGTTCAATGTTAATAGAATATATCTACGTCATTTTTTCAATCCATGGTAACTTTTCCTTTAAAACTTATCAAATCATAGTTTACAATTCAACTTTGTGATAACGTATTCATGATACAACTTAATAGGTATTTAAAGCTTCTTCATGCTCATTATTCTAGGTTACGTTGGGTTCTAAAGGCTGAGCAATTTAATAGAAAACACCAGTTTTTGTTCTGGTGCAGGCGCGGTCGCGCCCTGTTTAGCCTTGGTAACAGCGCGGCTGCGCTGGTACGCAGACACAGGTGTTGCGACTGCTGCGAACCAGACTTCCAAAAATCCATATAATAGCAATTTAGACACACCCAAACATTATAAACTCAACCAAAACAACATATCATATATTCTTAACCTATCTATTAGCACCAACAACACTATTAGCCAATTTAGAGTCTCCAAAACAAGCCATTTTTGTGCATATTTTACCAAATACTAATTTCTTCCTCCTAAACAGATTTTCATGTATTTGATCACTCGAAATCCTTATAAACAACATATATAACCATACTCAGACTAAACAAGTTGTATATAGCATGTACATAATAACACGAGTTGTAACTTTAACAAATCCATGTTTTTTAACAATAATACTCATTTAAGCAATTTAACAAACATTGGCATACATAACATAAATTTATGAATTTTTGTGTATTTAAAACATGATTATTCCAGAACTTTTATTCTTGACATCCTAATATCAACAATTAACAACTATATGGCAACACAAAGCCACAAACATGTCATTTACCAATTCTATATGTATTTTCCTCTTTTATATATAAGAAAATAAAAGTTCTTATAAAATGCCTCTTGAGTGAATTTCCTCCTTTAATTAATCTGGAAATGCTTCCCTCCTTGCTTGTGTAACCTCACAGAATCACTTCAGGAATTCTTCAATCTCTCCCTCACTCAATTTCGTATGGTATAGAAGTTTTAGCAAAAGAGGAAGTATTTTCAAGGTATATAATTTATAGACTTGATAAAGTTTGAGCCCCTTCATGATTTCTAGCCTTTAATCATCAGTTACCCACATTGAATCCTTTTGCATCAGTTGCATATCAAATACTAAAGAGAGAGGTTATGGATTTTGAAAGGTTTTGGTTAAAAGAATAAAATGAAATACTCCCTCCTCTTCAATTTGGCATTATAACCGTACCATTCTCAATTTTGTCCCAATTTGAATGTCACGAGGGTCCCACCAACACCAGCTGACTCCTTAAAAAAATATATTATATTAATCAATTAATCAATTTAAGAAATCATTTGACCATTTTGCCCTCTAGAAATCAACATTTTCGATATTAATATCGATTTCCACTAAAATCGACGTTTCGAACGTCGCGGGAATATTTGTTTCACCAAATTAGACTTCGAAATTCGAGTTTGACTTTTTACCCGAAAAAGTCAACTAGTTGACTTTTATCAAAAAGTCAACCCTGACACATTTTGTGCTTACAGTCCATTCTTACTAATTTTAACGTCCCAGACTCAAATATACAATCTGTGTCTTTAAATTCCACTCCGAACTCAAATTCGAGTTTTAACTCTATTTCTTGCATTTTATAAAATTGTTATCTTTCTTAGTTAATTCAAACAATTAAATTAGTTTAAACTAACCATTAAAAATATGTTTCATCACATAGCACATATACATACATTTAATTAATCACATCGAGTTTCACAAAATTTCATTAAAAAAATATTCATCGAATTACATAAAGGTCTCGGATATTACAGCATATGTCATCATCAAATCAGGCAGGCTTCGACAATCTCCCCCTATTTGATGGTGGCAAAACCTCCAATATATATATAATATTTAAAATGAATTTGCACAAAATTTAACTATAACTTAAAATACAATAAGACGGTGTATTGCTAGTGCAAAAAGATGATTTCATTAATTAAACAACAATGCCTACATAGTCTTAAAAATAGATAATGACAAGATGAACTAATACTTACTTACATACTTACTTCCTTGAATGACAAAATAATGTTTCTGGCTTCCTGGCTGATCTTCTTCTCTTCTCTTGTTGTAGTTCTGGCAGACCTACTTTTACTCCCCCTGAGTTGATGACCCCATTTCTTTTTTCTAGTTTGTTCTTCTTCAAACTTTTTACCCCTCCTACTTGATTGTTATCCTTTAATTATATTGACTTCATTTCCTCGCTTTCTCCACTATGGCTTCATTATCAGCTCCCTCTTACTTCTGCATTCCTACTTCCTTCTCTATTCTACTTCTCCCTCTTACTACATTATTTCTAGACCTGCTTTTACTCCCCCTTTATTAAGCTTTCATCTTCTTTTTACTCTACTATCTTACTTCTCCCCCTTTTGTCATCATCAGCTTGAGAGAGAAGCATAGTTGGGATGAGCTGTCACTCTTGTTCATTATTCCTGAACATAGAGCTGAGTTCAAGAATTTTGTTCGTTACAAGTTGGATAGAGGCCTCAGTCTGCTGTTGGAGAGACGAAATAAACAATTATTGCTCCTGAAGTGTTCTTAATATCCCATCTTCCAAGAGAGCATCTTACAAGAAAAGATTGACAGGTATGGCAACGGTCTCCTAAGGATGTTGAGATGAGTATGGAACATCTGAGGAGTTGAGTGAAGTGGGTTCTTGGTTTGGTGTAGGAAATAGAAAGGGAATGGGAACAAGATTTTGTATATGATTCGGAGTATTATCGATGTCAATGATAGAGTTTTGGGACTCTACGATCGAAAGAGTAAGTGAATTATCATGGTCCGTAGAGTATTGGGACTCTACGACTGGAAGAGTAGTATTCTGGATAGTGTTAGAAGAGTGTTGGGATTCTACGAACTGAGTGTTGGTGCTAATATGAGTTTGCACAAGGGATGTAGGAGAGGACTTTATGACCTCTTCATTGTGATCAAAAGTCGAAGGTTCAGAAGAGTGAGAAACATATAGATTTAGAATGTAGGTTACCTGAGAGTTGTGGTATTCAGGATAGAAGCGCTCGTTGTTGATTAACACAGTTGCAAATGACAAAACCCTTGTAAAATTTTGAGCGACAAAAATGAGGTTTGGAAATTTAGAGTAGCTCCATCTTATCGAGCTTTGATCATTCAGATATATAACCTTCAGCAGTGGCAACATAGGAATGAAATTTAACAAGTGTTCATTATTGTGATCGTAGAGAGTGGTAGCTCTTTCCATTCTGGTTGTTTGTCTACTTTTCGCTCTTCCTTTCCTTTCCTTTTTTACTTGCCTTAGACGATATTCATCATGTTGTTTCTTCTCAATCTTCCTCAAACGTCTCTCCTCCTCCAACTTCTTTTTAATTCTCTTTCTCCTCTTCTTCTCCTTATGACTTGAACTTGCTTTCTTAATTTTTTTCTTTGTATCTCCACTTGATCTCTTCCTTTTCTTTGATTTCTTTAACCTGGAGCTTAAAGCTTTCACTGTTTGTTCTTCTACACTTATGTAGACACCTAAATTTTGCACTTCGTATACTAACCCTGGCAGGAGGGCAAATTCGTCCATTGAGCCGGCCTACGAGAGCGAAGGATGGGCGCAAGTACGAACACTCGACGCCACCGCGACAATTTGCAAATCAAAACCAACATGACAATAAGGCCGTCCGAAATGAGCATTCCCGAATGATGTGGCACGTCTCCCAGTAATTCCTGGACTGCAAAATACAAGCCTGTCGGCGAAAACCGACGTCACGACACGAGAATCGAGGCATGGCACGAAAATCAAGAGAGTCAAACCGGCCAGCCGCGGATTGATCTGCGGCCAATAAGTGCGCCTTTTGAAAACACGGAACTCGAAACACGGAAACCGAAAACCAGCTGAGTGGATGGGGGGCGGCCAGCCAGCCGCAGATCCATCTGCGGCTGCCCTTGGTAGCCCCATATCAGTGCAGTTCTTCATTTGTTCCAGGGGAGAGAGAAGAGAGAGGTTAGCAGGCGGAGAGAAGAGAAAGAATAGGGCAGCGGCAGCTCAGAAAAAGAGAGAGAAATAGCAGAATTTTGCAACAAAATAGGAGAGAAAGGAAGAAAAAAAGAGAGGATTTATACTCTTTGATTTGATTGTATCATATATACTTCTCATTCTATTCCAATACACAAGTTTACATCCACTTTGATATCATTTGCAAGGTGAAAATCCTCTTATTATAGCAATTTCTATCATATCTTTTGGTTAAATTAAATGTAGTTTTCATGTAATTTATGGTGGAACAATGAATTAAGGATTATTAGTGAGGGTTCCATCGGAACAAAATTCTTCCTAATAACCCGATGATATTCATTTATTAAAGTTGTTTTTGTTTTAAGGCGATATATTGGGCGTGGCTCCTTTAGGACGTTATTTTAGGATGTTTTAGCATTGTTAGATTATCCGTGTTGGTTATTTCTTGTAATACCCATTTTGTGGGTGTGTGGAAATTTCGGGTGTGAGCCTAGGAACGCGACCCCGTGGTCCAAATCCGATGATGGACATTTTTTGATGTGGGTAGTAGAAACGATGTAGTTTTCATTGTAAATATGTAATCGTCGGGCCTTAAAACGACGCCAAGGCGAGAATCGTGTTTAAGGCCCCGTCATAGTGAAAATATGTGATTGTGGGCGTTCGGGTTTATTTTGATGGCTTACATGCCCATGAATAGCCCCAACGCATTTTTAATGCTTGATTTGATTTATGACACGAAATTGGTTTCAAAGCAAAACGAAGAGATTTTCATAAAACCAATCAAATTAGGTTGTTAGCACCACGAGGCTAAAAAATGAAAAGATGCTAATGAATGTCGGTCCTATTTAACGAGAAGGCAAAGGAAAAATCGTTTTCCAAAACATCACATAAAATTATTTTATAAATAAATGACGTTTTATTAAACCGTTGTGCATAGGGTTAAAGAGATCCTAGAAATTGCCCGTCATTGCATTCACAAGGCAACGTATAGATCTCGATTCCTATTTTGATGAAAATTTAAAAAACTCTTGTTTCGCCAAAACGACACCTAATGAAAACCTTGCAGTTTTGACAATTAAAATCAAACCTTTCTCATAAAAAATAAAGCTTTCTCGTAGAAGCCGAAGGACATTCTAAAGCACTCTCAAAGCACGACTTTCCATAAAAAACCCAAATGATTCTTTCATACAAACTCACCACAACATTCACATAGGCACACACACACACACGCGCACACATATACACATTTTATGATTTAAAGGATAGGAAAAGCATCAAGATTGCGGTAACCGTGTTTCACGGAAGTCGGGGGGTGCCTAACACCTTCCCCTCGCTTAAACAAGCCCCCGAACTCTATGAATCTCGGTTCGCAGACCAAATAATTCGGAGTCACATATGAGCCAGCGATTTACGAAAGAACGAAACTCGGATGAGTTGGTACATCCATTTCAAATATACCAACTGGCGACTCTGATTAATTGGCTCATCATAAAAAACGATATTTCAAAACCCCGTCGACATTAGTGCCGACCTTTTCCAAAAATCATCTAACAAAAAAGGCTAAAATTGGAAAGGGTAACAATCACCAAAGAAGCGATTCCTCCCGGTGTCGACAGCTGGCGACTCTGCTGGGGACATTAGAGGGCTTAAGCCGCGTTCAAATCTTGATGTTGTCCTATCCTTTAAAATTTATGAATGTGTATGTGCGTGCGACATTTTGACCTATTTTACTTGTTGTTGTGTGAATGTGTGTTTTTGTCCAATGAATGAATGATTGAATGGAATTGCTTTACTTCAAAGTAATCATATGCATACGGTGAGGACGATGAATGTGAATGTATGTTGAGAGTGTACCTCCTCCTGAGGCGAACCTGTCGGTTGCTTATTACTGGACTCGAAGGGGCTGCTCCCCGGAGATGGCTCAGGAAACGCACCACCCAGATCCGCTCCAATCGAAAGGATTCAGACGAGTAGATTGCGAAGATTTGGGGACCTTCATGCTGAAAAGCCCGCGAGAGTAACCCTAGGGTAGGTCAGCCTCTGATAGACCTAACGAAAGGGAAGCTTCTTCATGCCCTTTTATCGTTCAGTCAAATAAATAAATGCCATGTAAATGGCATACAACTGTCATACCGTCATCATCGTAATAAATATGTCCTGTATCATGTAATTACATCACCTGCACATATAAAGAGAATACTGACATGGTTTTGCAGGAAGGCAATCCATACCACGTACCAAGGTTTTCTAAAACTTCTAAATACTATCCTGTCATCAAACACTGATCTTGTTTTGCAGGATAAGATTAGAGAACCTAAAAAAATAATAATAATAATCATGCATCAGTGTTGACATGCATCTGCCAACTTGTAACTGGCACAGTACTAAACTACGGCCCTTGTTTGTTTTGCGAGATTGCCCCTAAGACCCAACTAAGAAGCCGTAAAGTCCATACTCCATCCATCCAAATGGCAGAAGCCGGTAGCCATGAAATTACAGTTCTACCACTCCAACAATACGACCGAATACGAGGGATGCATCCTAGGACTGAGATTAGCCCTCGGAATGGGAATCAAAAGGATGATAGTAGTTGGAGACACCGAATTGGTCATCCGGCAGACCATGGGAATATACAGCACCAAAAGGTTTTGGCTATTGCCCTACCATCGCCTTATCATCAAACTTGCCAAACAATTTGAAGATATTGCCTTTCGGCACGTTCCCAGAAATCAAAATGACTTCGCGGATACTCTAGCCACACTGGCTTCCCTGATTCACACATCACGGTACGAGACGAGCTTTAAGGGGGAAATTGCGGTACAGACTTGTCCGGCCTATGAGGATCAGATCGGAGAGATCTCCCATAGTGACGCCCCTCCTAAATGGGCTTGGTATCAAAACATTAAAGAGTTCCTTCGAGACAGCTCCTCTCCCAAAAATGCAGATCTGACCGAGGAAAGAGAATCCAAAGATGGGCAGTGAAATTCTTCCTAAGCAGAGACGATTTGCATAAATGGGACCTAGCTACGGGACTGCTGAGATATCTGGAAGCCGAAGAAGCCCATAGATTAATGAACGAAGTACATGGCGATGTGTGCGGAGCCCATATGAGCAGGGCATTTTTGGCAAAGAAAATCATGTGAACGGGTCACTACTGGCTAACCATGAAAACCGACTGCGATACTCATGTCAGGAAATGCCATCAATGCCAAATCCATGCCAAATGCGATCCATGCACCTCCTAATGAGATCCATTGCTTGACCTCACCGTGGCCAGTTGGACCGTGCAGCAGGTGATATCCAGGAAGGGGTAAATCTAGGAGTATGGCAGTGAATCCCGGCCAGTAGAAGATCAATGGGTTTTAAAATTCTGAGTTTTATTTCAAATCCCTGCACGCTCATGTCATTTTGTCATGTTATCCAAAAAGAAGATCATGTGCTGAAATGTTTTATATATATGACAAGCATTTTTTGTTTTATGTCAGGTACCCCGATTTGAGGCATTCTGGCCTGACAAGCAATAGGCCAAATTTGAAGGAGGATCACGATTTTGGTATAAAGCTAGATTTCGATCTGATGGGGATTGAGCAGGACGAGACAGATATCGACAATACGTCTGACGGGATCAAAGGATGGGTCGAAGATAAACCCAAACCCGACTTAGACCAAACCATCGCCATCAAACATCAGAACCCCTAACGATCACAAAGAACCCAAAGTAGGGGCAAATTCGACCACACAAAAAAAAAAGAAGAAAAAAAATCTAAATCACAAAAATCAAAAATCCCCCAAACCTTTCAATAGGTCAAAGGACCGGATCTTTTGTTAGCCCAGCGAGATACCGATGCAACCAGTACGAGGGAGATCACAAGAAAAGCAACTTAACACTGGGGCATTTATCAACTACCCAGGAAATTATGACGTGCAAATTGGCACCCATGCAACAATCCCATCAACATGCACCATCATCATCAAATGCTACCTCATGTCAATTCAATATTCAACGATACGATCATCTGGCATTTGTCAAGCATAGTTTTCCCGGGATACGATGCCCCGCGTGAAAGGGGATTTTATTTGACTTGATAGGAATCGGATTAATTCTGACAAGCAACCGTGGAGCACGATCGTGAGTATGATTAGACGAAGAAAGCTATTCAACCTTTTGATCGGGTACAAAGCCTTAATTCAAAACAACGTTTGCGGCAGGATCGACCTCATGTGCCAGTCTTCACTTTGCATTTGCACGAACTTTCAGTTATGGGGTATAAAACTGTGGCGACGTTGATGGCAATTAACACGTAGTCAGGCAGCCAATAATTATCAAGCTAATATCAAGAAGTCAGACGATAAATGATTATCAAGCTAATGTCTCGAATCGTGGCCTGGGTTATTCGAGTAATTAAGCCCGAGGGGTGTCTCTACACCTGGTGCCCTAAAGCCATCTGGTTTGGGAGTCGCTGGCCCAACACTCGTTACATGGGTAACTCAGAGCCTAAGAAAACGAGCATTACAGTAGAGGAGGCCCGAGCAGATTCGAATCGTGGCATGGGCTACTCGAGTAATTAAGCCTAAGGGGTGTCTCTGCATCTGATACCCTAAAGCCGTCTGGTTTGGGAGTCACCGGCCTAACACTCGCTACATGGGTAACTCAAGCCTAAGAAAACGAATCTTGCACAAGGTCAAGCAAAGAATGAATGGTGCAGACCACCAGCTTGTCTCGAACCGTGGCCTTTGTTACTCGAGTAAATAAACCCGAAGGGGTGTCTATACACCTAATGCCCCAAAACCGTCTAGTTTGGGAGTCATTGGTCCAAAACTCGTTAAATGGGTAACTTTGAATAGCCTAAGAAAATGAGACAAGTGAAGTGGACTAATAAAGAGAAAAGATAATACGAAAAACTCTCGGCCTTAAACAAGAAGTCATGGAAGAGAAACCCCTACTGAATGCTGCATCGCATAGTGCATTTGTCATATGACGTCAATCCTGCTAAGAACGTTGTCAAGAATGGAGACAGAATACCTTTGACGAGGGAAGGTAGTTCTTTTAAATTCGACCTTACTCACGTACAATGACCATGAATGCTTGAAGGTGTTCTTATGATTTCATAACTCGTTAAATAGAAAATCATCAACTCACGAGGGATTGAAAATAACTTCCAATCTAGTACATTCACGGTTCACAACTCGCTAGATTGGGCGATCAACAGATATTCAATTTCATGTGCTTTAACTGCATTTACTCTTTTGCCGAGATTATAATATCTTTGTGTTGAACTAAGACCAACGGCCCAAGCCTTCAAGTTTTGGCATTTGTTAGTCGTCTGATATGCAGGATCTTGCAGAGCTGTGGATAACTCAGCACGGTCAACATCGAGAGTTTTCGATAGAAATTCTTGGTAACAACACGCGCCAAGGCAAGGGCAGTTAAGAATCGTGAAATGGAAGGAAGTTGAGGCTGTACAGAACTTCTCGGCATTGGGCCTCTCCCCAATCCTGACTATCACTGCCTCGACATCCAAATGACCCACGTGCATGAGCATATACAAGGATGATATAATGCGGGACAACAGCATATCGGCCAGCAGAAATGATCAAAAGGCCAAGGAGCCCAACATAGCTGTCGATCATCACAGAGAGCGAAACAGACTGCCTCAACTCGATGAAATGAAGACGACCAAGAACAGGCAGAGTACCAAACCAATGTTGAAGTCTAGAAACTACACTTCACGACGAGGCGTGATCCAATCAAATGTTGGCAAACAACGACGACTGTCGAAACGTATCATTTGACTGAACAGGGGTCATTTCTATCTAAACATATGTTGTGCACATGCATCTTTCCATAACATATCTGTCAGATCATGCATGACATCTTTTGCATGCATACATGTACGATCAAAATGAAAATCTTCAGGGGAAAGTACAAGCACGTCGCTTTTAAACCTCACAAATGATCAGACCGTGATGGCTTTTGCGGCATGGTACGTGGACGATGTTGGTGGGAGATCCAGGACAGAAGCCGATCACACATCCCACTTCAAGAAATCACTCAAATCAAATCAACGAACCCTGGGAAGGGCTGAGATCCAAACAATCCACAAACCCTGGGAAGGGCTGAGATCCAAACAATCAACGACCCCTGGGAAGGGCTGAGATCCAAACAATCAACGACCCCTGGGAAGGGCTGAGATCCAAACAATCCACGAACCCTGGGAAGGGCTGAGATCAAAACAATCCACGAACCCTGGGAAGGGCTGAGATCCAAACAATCAACGAACCTTGGGAAGGGCTAAGATCCAAACAATCAACGAACCCTGGGAAGGGCTAAAATCCAAACAATCCACGAACCCTGGGAAGGGCTGAGATCCAAACAATCAACGACCCCTGGGAAGGGCTGAGATCTAAACAATCAACGACCCCTGAGAAGGGCTGAGATCCAAACAATCCATGAACCTTGGGAAGGGCTGAGATCCAAACAATCAACGAACCCTGGGAAGGGCTGAGATCCAAACAATCAACGACCCCTAGGAAGGGCTGAGATTCAAACAATCAACGACCCCTGGGAAGGGCTAAGATCCAAATAATCCACGAACCCTTGGAAGGGCTGAGATCCAAACAATCCACGAACCCTGGGAAGGACTGAGATCCAAACAATCAACGACCCCTGGGAAGGGCTGAGATCCAAACAATCAACGACCCGTGGGAAGGGCTGAGATCCAAATAATCCACGACCCTTGGGAAGGGCTGAGATCCAAACAATCAACGAACCCTGGGAAGGGCTGAGATCCAAACAATCCACGAACCCTGGAAAGGGCTGAGATCCAAACAATCAACGACCCCTGGGAAGGGCTGAGATCCAAACAATCAACGACCCCTAGGAAGGGCTGAGATCCAAACAATCCACGAACCCTGGGAATGGCTGAGATCCAAACAATCCACGAACCCTGGGAAGGGCTGAGATCCAAACAATCAACGACCCCTGGGAAGGGCTGAGATCCAAACAATCAACGACCCCTGGGAAGGGCTGAGATCCAAACAATCCACGAACCCTGGGAAGGGCTGAGATCCAAACAATCAACGAACCCTGGGAAGGGCTGAGATCCAAACAATCAACGACCCCTGGGAAGGGCTAAGATCCAAACAATCAACGACCCTTGGGAAGGGCTGAGATCCAAACAATCAACGACCCCTAGGAAGGGCTGAGATCCAAACAATCCACGAACCCTGGGAATGGCTGAGATCCAAACAATCCACGAACCCTGGGAAGGGCTGAGATCCAAACAATCAACGACCCCTGGGAAGGGCTGAGATCCAAACAATCCACGAACCCTTGGAAGGGCTGAGATCCAAACAATCCACGAACCCTGGGAAGGACTGAGATCCAAACAATCAACGACCCCTGGGAAGGGCTGAGATCCAAACAATGAACGACCCCTGGGAAGGGCTGAGATCCAAACAATCCACGACCCCTGGGAAGGGCTGAGATCCAAACAATCAATGAACCCTGGGAAGGGCTGAGATCCAAACAATCAACGAACCCTGGGAAGGGCTGAGATCCAAACAATCAACGACCCCTGGGAAGGGTTGAGATCCAAACAATCAACGACCCCTGGGAAGGGCTGAGATCCAAACAATCAATGACCTTTGGGAAGGGCTGAGATCCAAACAATCAACGACCCCTGGGAAGGGCTGAGATCCAAACAATCAACGACCCCTGGGAAGGGCTGGTATCCAAACAAGAAGTGAACCTGGGAAGGCATCCAAGCAAACCACAACAGGGTGGTGAGCACCCTGGGAAGGCATCCAAGCAAATCACAACAAGGTGGTGAGCACCCTGGGAAGGCATCCAAGCAAACCACAACAAGGTGGTGAGTGAACCTGGGAAGGCATCCAAGCAAATCACAATAAGGTGGTGTGAGAACCTGGGAAGGCATCCAAACGAACCACAACAAGGTGGTGAACAACCCCTGGGAAGGGCCAATATCCAAAAAATTGAGCGATCCCTGGGAAGGGCTGAGATCCAAGCAAAACCCCGACAAATGATGACATCTGTAGAACAGTATCAAAAGACTGTACAGGGGTCATTTTTCATCAAATTTACATTTTAAATGTTGTGTCATATGCATTGAAGAGATGATAACTCTGTACGTGATCCATGCAGGTTAGGTGTCAAGGTCCTAGCCTATCTGAGTCAAAAGCGATGGCTGCCAAGAACGATGTACGAGGACGAACTCCAAGGATGCCTTTCAAGCTAATCAGGAGAATAACTTCCTTTGATGACGAGCGACCGGATACAATCGACCGGATACGAAACCTGGCGGTTACGAGACGAGCAACCGGATATGAGACCCGGCACTCACAGGACAATCGACCGGATACGAGACCCGGCGATTACGAGACGAGCGACCGGATACGAGACCCGGCACTCACAGGACAATCGACCGGATATGAGACCCGGTGATCACGAGACGAGCGACCGGATACGAGACCCGGCGCAAACGAGACGATCGATTGGAAGACGAAACCCGACGACTAACAATGCGGTCAGGGATTGATGCATTGACACCTTTACGAATGTTTTGCATGCCTTACATCTTGCGTTGCATCATAAGTTGTATGTGTTGCATCATGTATATATTGTCATTCTTGTGCATTGTCATTCATGCATCGGGTGTCTATTTCTTTATCCTGTTCATTTCAGTTAACATTTCATAAACATGATAAAGAGGGGCAGTTGTAGACACCCAAATTTTGCACTTCGTATACTAACCCTGGCAGGAGGGCAAATTCGTCCATTGAGCCGGCCTACAAGAGCGAAGGATGGGCGCAAGTACGAACACTCGATGCCACCGCGACGATTTGCAAATCAAAACCAACATGACAACAAGGCCGTCCGAAATGAGCATTCCCGAATGATGTGGCACGTCTCCCAGTAATTCCCGGACTGCAAAATACAAGCCTGTCGGCGAAAACCGACGTCACGACACGAGAATCGAGGCATGGCACGAAAATTGAGAGAGTCAAACCGGCCAGCCGCGGATTGATCTGCGGCCAATAAGTGCGCCTTTTGAAAACACGGAACTCGAAACACGGAAACCGAAAACCAGCTGAGTGGATAGGGGGCGGCCAGCCAGCCGCAGATCCATCTGCGGCTGCCCTTGGCAGCCCCATATCAGTGCAGTTCTTCATTTGTTCCACGAGAGAGAGAAGAGAGAGGTTAGCAGGCGGAGAGAAGAGAAAGAATAGGGCAGCGGCAGCTCAGAAAAAGAGAGAGAAATAGCAGAATTTTGCAACAAAATAGGAGAGAAAGGAAGAAAAAAAGAGAGGATTTATACTCTTTGATTTGATTATATCATATATACTTCTCATTCTATTCCAATACACAAGTTTACATCCACTTTGATATCATTTGCAAGGTGAAAATCCTCTTATTATAGCAATTTCTATCACATCTTTTGGTTAAATTAAATGTAGTTTTCATGTAATTTATGGTGGAACAATGAATTAAGGATTATTAGTGAGGGTTCCATCGGAACAAAATTCTTCCTAATAACCCGATGATATTCATTTATTGAAGTTGTTTTTGTTTTAAGGCGATATATTGGGCGTGGCTCCTTTAGGACGCTATTTTAGGATGTTTTAGCATTGTTAGATTATCCGTGTTGGTTATTTCTTGTAATACCCGTTTTGTGGGTGTGTGGAAATTTCGGGTGTGAGCCTAGGAACGCGACCCCGTGGTCCAAATCCGATGATGGACATTTTTTGATGTGGGTAGTAGAAACGATGTAGTTTTCATTGTAAATATGTAATCGTCGGGCCTTAAAATGACGCCAAGGCGAGAATCGTGTTTAAGGCCCCGTCATAGTGAAAATATGTGATTGTGGGCGTTCGGGTTTATTTTGATGGCTTACATGCCCATGAATATCCCCAACGCATTTTTAATGCTTGATTTGATTTATGACACGAAATTGGTTTCAAAGCAAAACGAAGAGATTTTCATAAAACCAATCAAATTAGGTTGTTAGCACCACGAGGCTAAAAAATGAAAAGATGCTAATGAATATCGGTCCTATTTAACGAGAAGGCAAAGGAAAAATCGTTTTTCAAAACATCACATAAAATAATTTTATAAATAAATGACGTTTTATTAAACCGTTGTGCATAGGGTTAAAGAGATCCTAGAAATTGCCCGTCATTGCATTCACAAGGCAACGTATAGATCTCGATTCCTATTTTGATGAAGGTTTAAAAAACTCTTGTTTCGCCAAAACGACACCTAATGAAAACCTTGCAGTTTTGACAATTAAAATCAAACCTTTCTCATAAAAAATAAAGCTTTCTCGTAGAAGCCGAAGGACATTCTAAAGCACTCTCAAAGCACGACTTTCCATAAAAAAACCCAAATGATTCTTTCATACAAACTCACCACAACATTCACATAGGCACACACACACACACGCGCGCACACATATACACATTTTATGATTTAAAGGATAGGAAAAGCATCAAGATTGCGGTAACCGTATTTCTCGGAAGTCGGGGGGTGCTTAACACTTTCCCCTCGCTTAAGCAAGCCCCCGAACTCTATGAATCTCGGTTCGCAGACCAAATAATTCGGAGTCACATATGAGCCAGCGATTTACGAAAGAATGAAACTCGGATAAGTTGGTACATCCATTTCAAATATACCAACTGGCGACTCTGATTAATTGGCTCATCATAAAAAATGATATTTCAAAACCCCGTCGACATTCGTGCCGACCTTTTCCAAAAATCATCTAACAAAAAAGGCTAAAATTGGAAAGGGTAACAATCACCAAAGAAGCGATTCCTCCCGGCGTCGACAGCTTACTTGATACTCTGGGTTATTTTCAGTTATCACATCCTCACTGTCACCTTCTTCAGGTTCAAGAGAATGGGCCTGCTTATCAGTTTCATTACTTCATTAGGCTCAGATGTAGAAACCTTCATAGCCTCTTCTCTTTCACTTTCTTCCTCTTCTGGTTCTGAAACTGGTTCTGCAGCTTGACTGTCTTCATTGATTTGTTGCTCAGACATATCTGCTTCCCCAACCAAAGCTTCATCATCAGATTCAGTTTGAACCATTTCTTCCTTTTCATGCCTTGATTCGAACTCTGGTGTTGTTTTAGCCATTTCATCATTACCTTGAGGTTTAGGGGTTAAGTCCTTTTTAACCTTTTCTGCCTCCTGATTGGACAAGGTTATGTCTTCTTCCTTAGACATACTATCTTCATTATTCTCTAATTCAATTTCAGAGTTGCTCTTGGATGTTTCACTTTCGGAAGTGTAGGATCTGCTCCTTGATGATTCTTCATCATCATCATTTTCAATGTCAATGATTTGAGGAGGGTCCGAGCTGATTGGACTCTTCCATTATTCTCTTAGTCTCATGTTCATCCTCCTTGGAGCAGTCTTAATAGTCTTTTCCACTTTCTTCTTCTTTGTTGTAGATTTATCAACTGATTTTGATGGATTTTCCTCATGCACTTTGAGAGTTGCCTTTCTCTTCTCAACTTTGTTCCTTTCTTCAACCTTCTCTGTTGTGACCTTCTTTGCTTTCTCAAGCTTCCTTTTCTTCTTAGTAGACTGGTCATCATAGATGACAAGAGCCCTGTTTTCTATACTTGAACTAGACTCCTAAAATTTCTTCATGACTCCTTCCATTTTCCTCTTCCCTTTGGCTTTAGAGGATTTTTTCTCCTTATAGCTGTTGCTCTTAGATCCTTTTGTCTTCTTAACCTTCCTTACTTGAGGATTCTTCTTCCAATCTTCGAACAGCCTTGGGTTAATTCTTTTGTTGCAGTTTAGGGCTTCTCCCTCTTCATCTCCAATTCTACTCAAGAGTCGTTTCTTCAGAATGATACTGATAAATCTCCCAAAGAACATTCTAGGAGTTGGCTTTCCTGCTGTGATTCTTATTTTGGCATCTGCAATACAGCTTGCCAGCCAATCCAAAAGAATAGCTCCAAAATTGATTTTCTTTTCCAGAATAAGAGTCGTCAAGAACTTTAATTGTAGTTCACTGACTGTATCATATGCGGTATCTTTGCATAGGATACATTTCCCAACTACGTCAGCTAGGAACTCATAGTGCTGAGAAAAATCTATCTTTTTGATTCCCCTAAGAAGATACTTCTTCTCGTAACCCATCAGCTGCATTCCTTCTTCACCGTCAATATCGTCGAAAGAAGTAATTCCTTGATTGAGCAATCCCAAGCTTTGATTGATTTCAGAAGCTCCCAATTGCAGAGTGATTCCTTTGACCTTCGTCACAAGAACACCTCCACGATACACCGCATTAAGATAGAACTCCTTCACCAGGGCGAATAAATTTTGGTACTGGTCTCCAAACATTCTGTGAATCTTGCGTCTCTGATCAACTTGAGAATATCTTTGAATTTTTGCTTTGCATCCTCAAATCTATCAAAACATACTAGATTTCCAGGAATAACTTGATGACTTGCCATGAGATTGGATTGAATTGGAGGTAATACAAAGATGCTTGAGTTTTTTTTAGAGATTTTGGGAAATTGGGGTTCGAGGACTTTGAGAGTTTAAGAGCAGTAGAACTTTGATTGCAGTTTTTGGAAGTGCAAAGGTCAGATGAATATTTTGAAATAATTTTATACCATTTCCCTCTATTTTGATGAGTGAGGCACGTGGCAATGCGTAACTGGTTGCAAGTTGCCTCACTTCTGCGTCTTTACAGCTATAACGCAGTAACCTTTTTATATATATTTATTCCACCTGTTTTTCTGGAGCATGAGTAGCACGCGCTCTACAAATTAATCGCCTTAATTTCATCCTTCATAGAGTACCTTCTAAAAGTCATTTAACTCTATGAAACTCCTTTAACTTTGCGATCTCTTTTGAGTTCTATGATCATCCTTCAGTCTTATGAACTACCTTTGTTGTTGCACATTTTCTCTGATTGCTTTCTTTATCACTATATGGATCACTCTCAATGAATTCTTGCTTGTTGAGCGTTTTAGAGTGTGAATACTCCTTGTCTACAAAATAGGCAGCTTTGTTTTCCACTGTCGTAGAATACTAGTTTCATTCTACCATCTTCTTAATGTTCTACAAGCTGCTTCTCATTTTCCATTGGTTGATGATCGACTATCAGCCCTACGAATCTTCCTCTTATACTGGGTAATGCCAATACTTTTACCATTCTCCTTTTTGTTGAGTTTGGTTGCAGAGATCACAAGCGTTTTTATGAAGGCACTTAATTTTATGTCGTACTCCTCAAGTAAATCCTTGCTGCATTCCTTGGCCTGGTTGGTGAAGATCAATCTGCTTTTCCTGAAGTCTACTGAAGTAGCTCAGCTTGTTCATCATGCTAGTTCCATACTTGTTAGATTAGAAGCATTTTAATAGCTTCCAATTCTTTTTCAAAAAGATTTAGCCATTCATAGAATGACAGATGAAAGACATTTTATTCTTCCAATCACTCTACAAAGTCACTTCTTTACAAATCACTTTACGAACCTTCTTAGAGTGTGAGTATTGCTTGTCGTAGAGTATCTTGCTCACTCTAAGATCTTGGATCAACCTTTGAGAATTATCTTCATGAATATGGTCATGTTGGCATCAATTGATAGGCATTGACATGATCTCCTCTTCTTGCTTTATCATATTCTCTTAACTGGTAACTCCTTTACTGCTTTAGTCTTTTTGCTGAAGAAATTTATGCTTTGTTCTTCTGCTCCTGCTTGCTTAGACATAAGAGAAGCTAATTAACTTTCTTCTGGTTGCTCCTCCTCAGTATGCGCATGAACGTAAAGCTCATTTTCTCTTGACTTGATAATTTAGCAATGTGATTTCTTCCAACTGATCTCTTGCCATTTGAGATTAAACGATGATCAGTCCGGTGCATGATTCTTTGTTGATATTTGGTTTTTCTCTTTTCCATCATTCGTAAGGTGCTTTCTTGAAAGAAGAGTGAATCTGTCGTGATTACTTCTTTATTTCCTTGAACTTTTCACCCTTCTCATTCATGATCAGCTTTGAGAGATTCGATCGTTGAGTATTGGCTTCATCCTTATAGCTTCAAAGACTACTCTTGAACACTTGGATTTGTCATTCACAACACCCATTGAGCACATTTTCCTTCATAAACTATTATACAGAGATTTTGCTTGAGTAAGTTTATGACCAGCAACTTTAAGAATTTGAATCGGTTGTTTTGCTTCTGAATGAGTTTCTTGATTTCTTCTTGATAGACTTCTGACTAGATTTCTAACCACATAGACATTTATATCTTTTGATCTAGTCTGCTTTACGAAGTTGATTTCCAGGTCTTGATCTTAACACTGGTTGCAGAGGAAAATAGCTTGAAAACCCATGTCATGTATTTGACTAATTCTCAACTTTTAGTGCTTCAACATCTCAATGTGGCCAACATTATTGAGAGATCCTGTTATACTTTCAATTGATTTACAGCCTCTCAATTTCAGATAGACTGATTGAAGATATTTGACATGGATATTTTGACACGACTATGCATTTAATGATTCACTTGACAAACCATCACTTGATACTAGTGAATGTTGGTACTTGTAGGCTTTCATCATTTTTATCTTGATCGTCATATGTTGCAGCCCTTGATAGAACTTCTGACATTGCTTATTTAGAACAGTTTCATTACAATTTCTCTTGTCTTAAGATATGATCTTGGTTTTCAAATGAAGACACAAGCTTATGGATGACCAGGTCACCATAAACTCCTTGTCGGGCACATCGAACAGGTTTTTTGGCTGATTATTGATGTAGATCGTGACATTTGTATGTTCTTAAAAGATTTCTGAACACTTTATGCTCAGATTCTCTTTAGGTCTTGTCATAGACTTTCAAAGCAGTGAGAAGTGCTTTTGACATCTTTTATAACTCAGTGATGCCTCTTTCTAGAACATAAACTTTTGTTCCCTTTAGCATTATTTGTAGAACTTCTCAAAATCGTTTTAGGCAGAGATCCAAGCTATGATATCTTTAAGTAATCCATTTTTTAGAGTCATAAACAAAATGCTCTTGGTTCTTTCATCTTGTTGCATCAGCTGACCTCATGATAGTTTGCTTGACCGCTACCTTGCTAAGATCACCTGATGTTGAAGTTAATAGATTGAAATGACAGGAACCATTTTGGACATCATCAAATAATTCGACATTAATTGCATTTACATATGTGTACCTGCATTAATAGTTTTAATCTATAAGCACATTCTACAAGAGATGGTTTACTTCAACTACCAAGCTCAGAATTGGTCTTGGTTTCGTACCATAGGATCAACTCAAAGTGTGAGCTTTATGTTCGAGAGAACCTGCTCTGATACCAATTGTTATTTCCTAGAGGGACAATAGAGATCTAGAAGGGGGGTTGAATAGATCTCTAAAACTTTTCCTTTTATTAAAGAAGTATTACCAAGTAGATCTTTTAATCTCGATCAAACTTACACATCGGAATATAAGTTTGAAAACTCCCCTTAAAGATTTGTAGAGATCTTAATTCTGAATTTAGTTCATGTTGAAGTTAACCATTCATCACATGTATTTAAACACATTAAATAACTGACATAATGTAAAAGACATAAAGTAAATGACACAAGAGATTTTAAAGTGGTTCGGAGACTAAACAACTCATACTCCACTCTTCTACTTCAACAAGTAGAAAATCCACTATGAATTCGGTCACCTAGACCAGGACACCCTTGCCCTCTTCAAGCCCAGTAGACTTAGCTATTTTAGTCACTAAGACAAGGACACTAAGACCTCTTCAAACCCAATATACTTAGAAATTTAGTCTCAAAGACAAGGACACACTGGCCCCAATTCGGTCACTAAGACCAGCACACACTAGCCCCAATTCAGTCACTAAAGATCAGGACAGACTGGTCCCAATTTGATTGTTGATGTTTGTTGGATGTGTTGCTGAGATGACATTCAAGATCTTTCATCTTCAGGTGCTCAGCAGCTTGAATATGATCATCCTTGAGATGTAGTTGAGTGTAGTAATAAGGTTCGGCTTCTTCTGGTATTCAACATCTTTTGGTGATCATTCGGTGTGCTGCTAAGATGACAATTCAGCTCCTTCTTCTTAGTACTTAACAGCTACTCATGATAACTACTAATATGGCCGTGAAGCTCCTTCCTCTTGGTACTTAGTAGCTTCTCAAGGTCGATGCCAAGATGACGTTGATGCTCCTTCTTTTTCCTTGTGCTTAACAGCTCAGAACACCTCTCTTGTAGTTGAGCTAATCTTCTCTATGTCTTTTCCTTTTCAGCTCTTTGTGTTCTTGGTGGATCGTAGAGTGTGCTTCTGTATTTTCCTTTTTGGCTTTTCACTCTACGTTTTCACTATTCGTCCACCATCTCCTCAACCTCTCTCTTTTTGTCTTTCAAACTGGTGCTCTTTTATAGTATGTAGTTTATTTTTCCTTGGAAAGTGTCTGTTGGAAGCATTTATTGTTCAGATACTTTGATATCCTTGATGTTGACTTTCTGGAGTTGTTGTGTCATCGTACTCTTTCTGGCCCATGACCTGTCACATCAACCTGCAGCTTTACTAGTTCATTTGATAGGTCACTTTCTGCAGACTAGCTGTTAGACACATCTTTGCTTTCCATCAAGGATATATGGCTGGACACTTTGTGATCTTCTGACTTGTAACGCTTCTCTGTCAGATCCCTTGTCAGACTTGACTTTATTCTACGATCTTGTTGTCTTGGTAGAGTAATAAGAATCGTAGAGTTGAGCTCTACGATTTCCTTAACTATCTATTCTACGAATGAATGCATTATAAAGCTTAGGCAGACTTAGCAGCTTTATGATTTCAGAGACATCTTTACTATCTGGCTGTCTTTTTGTAGCTTTGTGATGTCAACTGCTGCTCTACAATCTTTGAATGACTCTGCGAACTGATTTATTTTTTTTGGAGTGACAGAGTACATTTGCGATTTATCCTTTACTTCCTCAAACTTAATTTTATCTTTTTGATGTGTAGAAGAGACTTACGATTCTCTTCTTGTTTAGCTCTATGATCAGCTCTTTGTATTCATAACTTTTTATTAATCTTGATGGTTCTACGACCTTCCCGGTTACTCTACAATGTTGGCTTTACATTATAAACTGGTAGAGTATTCTACGAACCATTCTTCATCTAACAATCCTTTACTTTACTGAACGATCTTTGAGTTATTTCAGCGATTGATTAAACTGCTCTACGCTAAGTTTTTGCTCAGCAATCTTTGACTTGCTTAGCTATTTTTCTATCACCTTATAATCTGATCTACATTTTGAGAAATGATGTAATCTTTATGTCAGGAGCATGAACTCTGTGATATACTGTTCAGAGGAAGACTTCTATCTACTCAGCCATGATAGTTATCACTTTGCGATTTTGCATGTAGCTTTATGTTCTTGTCTGTACTGAACAATCTCAGAGTTGCTTTACAATTTTGTTCGCTTTACGAACTGATCTTTGCTCTTCGAACTGAAGTGAACTCTACGATGAGTGCAAAAGCTCTACGACCCATCCGATGCTATGAATAGTGATCGACTTTGTGATCCATATTGACTTTACAAACAAGCATAAGATTCCTAATAACTATACATCGGATTTATTCAGTAAGATCAACCCAACATTCTTGATCTTTTCTAGTCTAAGTCCTTGTATATATATTTCATTTAGAGTCTTTACAATATGAGCTTATACAAGTATACATTTATCATCTTGTTCTTTGAACACTCAGATTACTCTACTTACAAGATTTTCATTGCAAATCATACAGAGTAATTCTATGATAAGATCAACCTAACATTCTTGATCTTTTCATTCTAAGTCCTTTTACATACATTTTTCTTTATAAGAACTTTGCAAAGCTTAGGGCCAAATGTATTAATCCTTCATTACATCAATCAAGTTGTATTCATCAATAGATATGCAATTCAATATTTAGCATCTAGTTAAATGAATCGCATATATCATATTCATTTTTCACATGTCACATTTATCACACAAGTATATAATCATGTAAGCACACAATCAGATAGTTCACGTAAATATGATCACATAGATACATAAGCACGTAATCACATTAGCATATAGACACATGATCACCTAGATAATTAAGGACATAAGCATGTTATCACATTTTACACATAAATACTTAAGCACATAATTGCATTCACACAACAACAGCATCTGTCATCATCAAATCAGGCAGGCTTCGACATTGATGTTTGGAAAATATTAAATATAATTCTCTGTGGGTTTGATACTCTTATCACTTTATTACTTATTGATCGTGTATACTTGCACGTATTTTTTTGATTGATAAATCAACTAACAAGTTTTTGGCGCCGTTGTTGGGGAATTATTGTCTAATATTTTACTAATATTATTTTCAATCAAGTTGATCTTGATTTAAATTTTTATTTATTTATTTATAATTGTTTGCACGTGTTTTTCGATTGCGATAAAGAGGCTGACAAGATGATGAGTAGGTTTTATACCTACGAATCGGATACCAACGAACGTGAATTATTGTTATTTCCATGGTTTTCCGTTACTTTTCATGTATTTTGTGTGTTTTTGTAGGTTGCACATGTTGGGATTGCATTGGGCGAGAATTGGACGTTCGAGTGGATGAAGTTGCTGTTGTTGCTGAGATTGCAGGAATTCAGAGCAGCGCGGTCGCGCCCAAAATGAACTGGGTAGCAGCGCGGCCGCGCGTAATGTCAGACTTAGAAAAAAAATGGCTGCCAGGGTAGCGCGGTCGCGCGCCTTGCAAGCTTAATTCAGGCGCGGCCGCGCCGGTTCGAGTAAGGGCAAAATGGACTTTTCAGATGTTTTAAATGATTTTGATTTGAACTTGGTTTTGGAACTTTGTAATTAATTAGGTGTTTTATCAGATACTATAAATAGGTGTTTTCTAGTTGGTAATTGAGATCTATCTATTAGAAACCCTAGTTTGGAACAATTGGAGAAGACTTGAAGCAAGTTGATAGCAAGGAGAAAGCAAGGAGGAGGAGGACACAGTTTGAAGGATTGATTACAGTGTTTCTTCTCTTTTCTCTTTATTCTAAACTTTTGATGTTATTAAACTTGTGGATGATGATTTCTAGTTTATTTATGAATTAAATTTCTTTTAAGGCTATAATGGATCTTAATGCGTAGTTTTGAATAGCATGCTTCTTTGAATATTATGAATAATTATTTCTGAATTGTCTATTATGGTTTGTGCTGAATTGTTTAATTATCTGGGCAATAATTATTGAGATAATATGTATGAACTCGAAAGATGAAGTATAGATTTAGATCTGACCATAATAGCATGTGATTGTGTCTTCTGTTGTCGATGGAATTCATAATTTGTGATTAGGATAGAGATAAACCTATCACCGCATGTAATCAAAATAGGGAACTTGGGCTTTAAATCCTTTTTAATTGTAATTCACATAGAAATATAGTGAGTTAGTTATCTAGGGTGATGAACTTGAGTCTATCAATTGTGGATTTAGGTTAGGTTGTTTATGGAACATTGAAAGATGATCATAAATAGTGATGTATTCCTGGTTAACAATCCAGAATAATTAGCATAATACAAAGGGAAGCATGTTAAGTAAAATAAAGCATTAAGTGAAGTTATAGTCTTAAGTCTTTAAAAATTTGTTTTCGACTAGTGTTAGTAATTTAATTTAGAATTAATTAGTTAAATTCAAAACCTCAAAATTCATAAATCATTTGTTTACTAAAAATTGATTTGATTTAAATTTGGAATTTTTCATTATAGAATCAATTCTTCTCTGTGGGACGATACTCTACTTTCACTTTATTACTTGTGGACTGCGTATACTTGCGTATTTTTTGCTAGTATAGATTTTGGCAAACACAAGACTGTAAGTAAATGCAGTTCTTGTGCAAGACTTGGTGTAAGTTGAGACCTTACAGTTCTATTTATAGTTATCGATTGCGAATTGAATTGACAAAACTGTAAGTAAATGCAGCTTTTGTGCAAGACTTGGCGTAAGCTGGGGCCTTATAGTTCGATTTCACAGGACACATTTATTTATTAAAAAAATATTATTATCATTTATTTATAATAATTGTATGTTAGTTTAATTATTTCAGGTACCGCGTAGCGACTAACAAGTGAACCAATGTCGTGGGTGCAACCATGAGCAAGAATGGATAAAAATGTTTGATTGCCTTAGGGAAGTCTTTTTGTTTTAATGTTTTCTATTTATTCTGACATTGAGGGCAACGTAAACTTTAAGTTTGGGGGTACTTGAGATCTTAGTTTGTTATTTTTTCATATATTTTTGCATAGTTTACATATTAGCTTGCGTTGTATTAAATTTTTTAAAAAAAACTTGTTCCATTTGCATGTTAGTTTATATGTCATATTTAGTTGCATGTTAATTATATGTGTTAGGTTGCATATTACATGTAGTTATTACGTGGAGTCATAGTAGTTGCATGAGTTGAGCAATAAATTGATTGTTGTTTACTATGGCCGATGATAAAAATGGATAACATGTTGTTTTAATTCGAACGGTAATAGATAAACAGTGTGTAGTTGTAGTTTTGATGAGTTAGTTGGTTTTTACTTGTTTGAGATCTATTTTGGTTTAATGAGCATATATTCACATGTTTTGATTGATTATGATTCAAAAATGATTTATCTGGTTAATTGCTTTGGGGAATTTCATGGAAACTTTATAAAATTTGTTGATGTATCATTGAAAGTGAAATCTAGATAATCATTTAAGTTTGGGGGAATTCCTTGAGTATTGAAAAAAAAATGGAATATATATATATATATGAAATGGGAGTATGTAATGAGATGAGATAGAGCGTAAAACGCACTCGTTCAACAAGTGTTAAAAAAAGGATTATTATGTGCTTATTGTTTGAAATAATCTTGGTACCTTTGGCTTGACTGTTTTATCTGGGACATCTGCATTTTATATATCGAGTAAAGTTGTGAAGTTAAAATTGAAATTCTCCGTTAAGTAATTGATTATGTTGGTTATCTGGGTTGTGATTGGTTGGAGCGGGTGGTACACACACACGATGGTTAAAAGCATGTGTACACTGATGAATTCGTCGAAACTATAACCATGACTTTGTTTTGATGTTCTTCTTGAGTATTGTTGCTAATCTTGAGGCCATGTACTGGATATTATGATTGATTCATTATTTGATTCGAAGGTAGAATAATTAGATGCATATAGTTTTTGTTTGTGTTTGGTTTGAAGACAAACAAATATTTAAGTTTGGGGGTATTTGATGAGTGAATTTTTACCTATTATTTGGGTACTTTTGAACTTAATATTTTGCTATCTTTTAAGTAATTTTAGTACATTTTATTTGTTTTTTTGTTATTTTGTAGGAAAGTACAGAGTAGGGGCATTTCTGGAAATACTGGCAAAGGGATGGCAATTTGGTAATTCTAAAGACTTGCAGCGCCGGGGAGCTCCAATATGAACTAAACTCAGCGCCGGGGAGCTGAGGTGCAGAAGCTCAGTCGAATATTTGGTTCAGCTTAGGTCACGTTGTGGATTCCTAGAAGAATTTGGATGCTCTAAATCCTAGTTTTGCATGGGAATTATTAGCAGTTTTGGAAAAGGAATTGTATTATAGTAGTTTATTAGAATTAGGATACTTTGTATGTAATTTTAATTAGGATTGTAATTCTTTTAGGGTTAGGAAATTAGGAGGCCTATAAATACATGTTAAAGGGCTACTAGATTAACTAATTCTTTTATCGCGACGGCTAGAATTCAGGGATGGAGATCTAGTGCAAAAACACTTGTTGACACCAATGGAGACAGGGAATTGAAGGATGCTTGAAGATGGGAATTTTCTCAAGAGTTTTTTCTCTCTAACTTTTCTTTCATACTTGTATTATCCATGGATGTTAATTAATATTTGGAAAAGTTTAATTTATTTGTTATGAATTAAACTTCTACCTGTTTAAATTAAATTGGCTTAATATGAAATTGATGTTTGAAAAATATTAGATATAATTCTTTGTGAGTTTGACACTGTCTTATCATTTTATTACTTGTTGATCGTGTATACTTGTACGTATTTTTTTTATTGATAAATTAACTAACATAATGTATTTATGAAATGGCTTAATATATTATATTATGTCAAATGGATGTAAATTAAAAATATGAGATGAGATCCAATATATATGATATGTATATTGGTATCAAAGTAGTAAATTAAACTCATATTTGAATAATGAATACATATATTAAATAAATATATTTAATGTATAAATAAATTATTTGAAAATAATTTATGGAAGGATGGAGCAAATTTAATTGTACAATATTAATTGTATAAATTAAATGAGTTATTTAAAATAAGTATTAAATCAAATATTAATTATTTGAAGTAATAGTTCGTTACATTAAAAGTGTTATTTTGAATTTGGTTAATTCTATTTTTAATGGAAAGATTTATATATATTTATATGTATAAATTTATCAAATTATATTTTATTAATAATACATGTATTGGTATTATATATATTACATATATTAGTGTATAATGTATATATGTGTATAAATTATAAATGGTCATGTAATAGGTGTATTATGCATGCGCCTAAATGCTGAGTTGCACCTAATATATTAAGATGAATGGAAGCATGAGGTGTACAAGTGAAGTAGGTGCTGTATTGGTTAAGAAGAAGTCACTTAGCAATCACCTGATGAAGAAGAGAAAAGCTGTTTAATAACATTACTTCATCCTCTGCTTCTCTATTCGTTCCAAAAAGAAAACTCCATAACAATGGATGAAAACCCAACTCAGAAACAACGCGAAAAGAAAGAATAAAACCCATGAAATCACCTCCAGTTCCTCGTAGAATTCAATTCCAATCCCTAATCTTCCAGAAGAAATTATCGTCGAGATACTCTCAAGGCTCCCTGTGAAGTCTCTCTTGCAATTCAGGTCAGTTTCATAATTATGGCTCTATTTGATTTCTAGCCCTCAATTCATCAAAACCCACGTCGCTAAATCAATTGGAGACATTAAACTAACCCATCGTAGACTCATTTTAAGCTCTACACATCCTCACTTTAACCCCTAGAGTTGTATTATTTACTTTGTGTTCAATAAGCCCCGTACTGATGTTATTGAGCTCGATTATCCTATGAAAATTCCACATAATTCAGTTTAGGTGGTGGGTTATTTTAATGGGTTGGTTTGTTTAGCTATTGAAGAGGACTCTATATTTTTGTGGAACCCATCTACTAAAAAATCTAGAAGATTGCGTAGCCGGGAGATTAATATAGGATTTGGGTGTTATATAATATATGGGTTTGGTTATGATGAATGTGGTGATGATTTTAAGGTGGTTGGGATATTTGTGTTTTTCTTAATGGTGATGTATATAAAATAAAGGTGCAGGAGCATATAATAAGTAAAGGAAACAATGACGTATTGGTATTCAACTTCAGAAGTGATACGTGCACTAGAACTTTTCATAGAACGTGGGGTTGAACTTTCAGGAAGTAATACCTACAGATATGACCTTGTTGACCTCACAAGACAAACTTTGGCAAAGTATGCAAACCAACTGTTTTTAAAGGTTGTAGAAGCCTATAAATTAAAAGATGTGCATGCACTTGTACGCCGCAGCCAGAAGTTTCTTAACTTGGTAGAGGGTATGAACACACTTTTAGCCTGTCATGAGGGATTTCTACTAGGACCGTGGTTAGAGAGTGCAAAATAACTTGCTCAAGATGAAGAACAAGGAAAACAGTTTGAGTGGAATGCAAGAACTCAAATAACCATGTGGTTTGACAACACAGAGGAATAAGCTAGTCTGTTTCGTGACTATGATACTTATGTTGAGAGCCTGGTTTCTTACAATTTTTATAGTTGGGCTTAAAGACGGCATCAATAGCAAACGAGAAGGAAGGTTATACGACGAAGAATAATATACGAAAAATAACAAGTAAAGTTGATTTTTGGATATTCGATGAACGTGAAGTGATGAACAAGAATACATGCAAGTTCTTTCAGTACTATATGAACTAAATGTGAAATTGTTGATATATCTGAACTGATTGTTCAATTATATGCAAAATTGTTAGTGTTTATGTGAATTACTTGTGAGCATAAATAAAGTGTACACTTTGTGTGATTACGTGATTACAATTAGTAATGATCAGTTAATGAATCTGGATATCTATTGGCATTCAGTTGGTATGATGCATATATATGAACAAAATGCATCGCATAAGAAGTATGTTTGCATTATAAAATGCATAACATGAAATATACGACGAACAAGCAAAAAATACAGAGCATGTACGATACGTGAAGCATGAAATGTGTTAACTGTTAGACTTGTTGAGCCGTCATGCTCATACTTGTAAATATTTTATTTGCAGATTAAAGATGCAATTCTCTTGTGATCATGGCGATAAAGACTTGAGGCGTGTTTAAAAGAAAGTTTTTATTGTTTTCTTTAATCGGATTCATATTAATAAGTCGAGATGACGATTTACGATGTATATAAGCTAAATTATGTAAAACTTTGAATCATGGAACAAAGAATATTCGTTTTGAATTTGATATGTAACTTTACACTTACTTTGTAAAGTAAATTAATATGATGACAATACTATATGAGAGATGAGCATATAGTTGCTGGATTATAGTTACGAAGGTTCAGAAGAATAATTTAATATCAAAGGGTGAATTTTATATTCACAACTAACGTTTTGAGATGAATCATAATATATATATATATAATTTTGAGATATAAGTATGAATTGTAAAGGTTGCGATTTCGGGGACGAGGAACGATGAAAAAGGTTTTGGAATTTATAGTTTTTATTAAATTATGAGAAAAGTTTTTAAATAACAAATTTTTTTATATCTTTATTAATAATGAATGATATAAAAAGTTTTAAAATATACAAGTTTTATCAAGTATAATATTGATTATTGACGGGGAATTAGAATGAAGTTATATGCTAATGCTTAAGATCGGAAGTAAAAATAGTCCGAATTTTGGGGTCGTTACAACATCATTAGTGGATTTTCTACTCGTAGAGTAGAAGAGTAGACTATGAGTCATTTATACTCTGAACCACTTAAAATCTCTTGTGTCATTTACTTTTCAGCATTTACTTTTCGACAGTTAATTTTCATTGTTGTGTGACTTAATTCCATAAAGACTAAATTCAGAGCTGAGTATTTTCGTAAATTATTAAAGGGTTTTCAAACTAATATTCCGTCGTGCATAAGTAATTAAACTTACTTAATTAATTATCTGGTAATACTTCATTTAAAACAAAAGGTTTTAAAGATATATTCATACCCCCCTTTCTAGATCTTCGTGTGTCTTTGGGAAACAACAAGTGGTATCAGAGCACTTGAACAAAAGCTTAAATCGTTTGAGTTGATCTGTGACACAAATCAAAACCAGTTCTGAGCTTGGTGGTGAAAACAAGTCACCCCTTTGCAATAGAGATAAATTTGTTAATTAGAAGGTTCGTATGCATACATATATGGATGTTATAGAAGAAGACCTGTTTGATGTTGTTATTAGTGGTCCTTACATCCTAACAAAGCTAGCTCTAATAGTAGATGATCCAAACAAAGTGGTTGTCAAGCAGAGAATTGAATGGACAGATATGGATAAGAAGGAAGAATATGGTGCAACTGGATAAGAGAGCCAAGAACATCATATTCATGGCTCTAGAAGATGATTTTCTACTCGTAGAGTAGAAGAGTGGACTATGAGTCATTTATACTCCGAACCACTTTAAATCTCTTGTGTCATTTACTTTTCGGCCTTTACTTTTTGGCAATTAATTTTTATTGTTGTGTGACTTGATTCCATAAAGACTAAATTCAGAGCTGAGTATTTTCTTAAATCTTTAAAGGGGTTTTCAAACTAATATTCCGCTGTGCATAAGTAAAACTTGCTTAATTAATTATCTGGTAATACTTCATTTAAGACAAAACGTTTTAAAGATATATTCAAACACCCCTTTCTAGATCTTTGTATACCTTTGAGAAACAACAAGTGGTATCAGAGCAGGTTCTCTTGAACAAAAGCTTAAATCGTTTGAGTTGATCTATGACACAAATCAAAATTAGTTCTAAGCTTGGTGATGGAAACAAGCTACCCCTTTGCAATAGAGATAAATTTGCTAATTAGAAGATTCGTATACAGGCATATATGGATGTTATAGAAAAAGACTTGTTCGATGTTGTTATTAGTGGTCTCTACGTCCCAACAAAGCTAGCTCCAACAGTAGATGATCCAAACAAGTGGTTGTCAAGCACAGAGCTGAATGGACAAATATGAAGAAAAAGGAAGAAGATGGTGCAACTGGACAAGAGGGCTAAGAACATCATGTTCATAGCTCTAGAAGATGAGCTTTTCGAAAATGTTGTCAATTGTACAATAGCCAAGGAGGTCTGGGAAGCCTTGTTGGTCATGCACGAAGGTACTGAAGAGGTCAGGGAGAATAAATAATTCGTAGAGTGAGAATAGAGATATCGTAGAGTGAAAAGGAGAACAGAGAAGTTAGGATGGAAAAGATTTTATTTATTCATTCTTCATTATCAAAATATGGATCAGATCCAATACATATACCCTCACATTATCAGCTGAGAGGGGTGAGGCCATGTGCTAGCATATGCTTGCATATGCTCCCTCCTCGTGCTTAACGTCTGAACTCTAACATTAGTAATGAGAAAAGGACATAGAATACATAGAATACCTACTTTCAAATATTTTCTCTTAAATATCTATTGTAAACTAAGTGTAATTGTTGATCGGGAACATTGTGTATAGTCTTAGGCAGGTGACCACAAAGACTGGGATGACAGCTTGTTAACGAAAGAGGAAATAGAAGTAAGGATGCAAAAAAAGGTTTTCTTCCATTTTCTTCAGCAACCAAACAAATAGTTCACACCCAGAACTTAACTAGCATTAAGTTAAAAAATAAGGAGAAAAAAAGTCCTTAATGCTTTTAACGAGAGGTTTATTAAGTCGATTTAAGTGCTTATGGACTTCAAGCTTCTGTGTAGAAGCTGCAGGTAACCGACCAGCACAACGCATTAAGATCAGAGCCCATAAGAACACCAAGAATAAATTCAATGTCACTTCTCTTCTCTTCCTTTCTCTATAAATAAACTGCCCAACTGCCATTTTTAACTTAAACCTCCCAAAATTAAGAAAACAGAACTTCAAATAAACTTTCTAACTACAAACAAAAACCCACCCACTAGTTTTTGTTAGAGCTCAGACCAACTTGTTAGAGTTTATGCCCTAGAGGCCAATTATTTAATGTAATTGCTTAACATTTCTTTTGATATTTGATTGAATAAATGAATTATTTTATTATGATTTTATTTACTGTGTTATATAAATGTTAGCATAATTAAAAGTCCTTAGAATAATGATACAAATTATATAGCTTCAAGTATGTGACTTGAACATGAGATTATATAATTACAATTAGTATCATTACTCTTAAATGTCCCTAGTCGAGTATCATTGAAAATGGGACAACAATGATACATTGAGGCTAGTATGTGGATTGACTGATGACCAAATCTCATTGGTCATTAATATATGAGATATTAAGTCAATGCATAGGTACATGTTAGAGAACAATGTACTGGACAGACCCATCATGAGAATTCTACGTGGAGCATTATGCAAAGTGTCATAAGCAATTCTCATAGTAACAATGATGTAATGGTCCTCCGACCTGAAATCACTATATTACTATACGAGAATTTATGTACTTTGATATCATCAAAGGTCACCTTTAATAGGGTGGATAATAAAGGTGATTATTGGGTACATCATGAATCGTGTGAGGAATATGAGTGATCTAGATGAAATTTAACCCTCCTATATATTAGGGGTGATATCCATAGGCCTCTTGATTGAGTAGGACTATGAAATGCATGACCATGCTCAAATAGTGATTTGTTTCATATAGTCTACTCATTGATCAAGAAAACTCAGATTAAATTATGAAGAATATGACACATTCCATGGCTCGAGTTTAATCTAGGATGTCAAGGTTAAAAGGATTAAATTACATTGAAACATTGGTCACGAAAAGGTTGCATCGAATCATCGATCTTATTATTATTTGGGTAGCAGTGATGCATTACTAGATGTCACTCACTGTTTATAATTTTATAATATGATTTTAAAATTATTGTCAATATAATAATAACTTATAGGGTCACACACTTAGAACGTAATTAAAAGAGAATTAATTTAAATTGTAAGGATTTAAATATGTCAATATGATTGATAGTATTTAAATTACGAATTTAAATTAACAGGATAATTTGTATATATATATATATGTATATTAATTAAGTAAGACTTAATTAAAATATAATATATATATATATATAAATTCGGATTTTACTTTTCTAATAGGATTAGGATTTTGCTTAACCTTTTGGACTCTATATATATCAGATATATCAGCAGTTTTTTTTATACGTGAAACAAAAAGAAAAACCCTAGCCGTTTTAGAAAATAGAGCTGAGAGCAACACTTGAGAAAATCCAGATCTTGGCGGCTAGTACCGGAGTTCTCTTTGCTGCAGATCGTGTGACGATTTGTGGGACGTTCGTGTGGATACCGTAGAGACGCAGTTCCGTTGGATTGCGTTGGAGATTCGAAGCCGTTCCAGAATTTCATCGTTGCATTCAAGCTCGGATAATCGGTAAAACAAATCTAAACCTCTGAATTAATTTGTTTTTCGCATGGATCCTGTTTTAGGGTTTCGAAATAGTTTTAAAAATTTTAAATTCCACTGCCTTATCTGTCGGAAACCCTACACAACTCACCATAACCAAAACCAGAGTCAAACACACCCATTAGCTAATGATGTGTTATACCCACAAACACCCTCTTTCTCTCTCCTCTCTGATCCTTATCCTATGCACCCCTAAAAGGGCAAAAACAGCAGTGTGGGAGAAAAAGTGGAAAAAAATGGGCTTTTCTTCTCCTTTCTCTCTTCTCTCTTCAATGTTGCACCAGGCTCCGCAATTTAATATTGCGGATGCCAAAAATTTTTTTTTAAAAAAAGGTTCAGGCTCCACAATTTATACTACGGACGGGAGACTTGTACAAGGAGGGGTATTTTGGACATTTATCTCATCCGCAGTATTAAACTGCGGTATACTGGATATTAAACTGCGGACGGTGACTCTATTTAACCGTTAGATCAACGGATGGACAGTCACAATATGTTGTAAGAATAACCTTAAACTTATAACGTTGGATATAGATCAGTCCTCATATATATATATATATGTGTGTGTGTGTGTGTATACGGTAATGATCTATAGCATGTATTTGCTATGGATCCTTATAGGGTATACACCATCTATACCATTGAAAACAAGAAGAAATGACTAAGATTAAAAACTGAAAATCGACATCCGCTACTATTAGTAGCGAACGGTAAAAAAAATACATATCATCCGCTACTATTAGTAATAGAAGGTTTGACCTAGGATTTAAGATTTATTAACTAGGGTTTGAGGTTTATCAACTAGGGTTAATGGTTTATTAATCAGAATTTAGGGCTTATTAACCAAGGTTTATGGCTTATTAACTAGGGTTTATTAATCCTAAATTCGAGTTAATAAATCATAAACCATGGTTAATAAATCCTAAACCCTACTTTATAAACCCTAAACCCTAGTTGATGAACCCCAAATTCCTGACCAAACCCTTATTCTAATATTAGCAACGGATGATATGTGACTTTTTTACAATCCGCTAATAATAATAGCAGACGTCGATTTTCAGTTTCTAATCATAACTGTACTTCTTATTTTCAATGGTATAAATGGTGGATGCCTTATAAGGATCCATAATAAATACATGCTATGAATCATTCTCCACACACACATATATATATATATATATATATATATATATATATATATATATATAAAATAGAACTCAATTAAACTCCTTCTGTTATTGAGTTTTTAAGATTAAAGAAAGGATAAGAAAGTTAAGGAAATTTTTTCTTAGTAATTCTATGTTTATGAGTTTTTTAAGTTAAGAAAGGTAAGGAAATCTTAAGTAAAATTGGACTCAATTTTTCTTAAATATTTTTGGGGCCAAAATGGTAAAAAAAAGTTAAGGAAAGGAAAATTAATTTAATAAAATTAATTTTAATTTCTTAACGGCCACCAAAAATAATTTTTAAACATTTATGTGTTGCAAACAAAATTAAGAAAAGTCACTCTCCTGTCATTTCTTTCCCTATCATTTTGTAAGTTAAAAATCTGTGTTCATTACTGCCTTAGTCATCTTTTAAGATTCTCTAGTACGAACAATTATAGTGCATAGCTTCAGAAACAAATTTAAGCTAAATACATTATTCTCACATATTCTCAAGGTTCTGTAATTCACGGCCGTCGGAAACTGTGGCGCCGGTCTCCATCTCTGTTCAAATTAGAAGAGCTGCCCTTAATTCTTCAGGAAGAAAGAAAAGCCATTTGGGGGCATTTTATATTTTATAGACCCAATATACCCGCCAAAAATGGGGAGCAAGACCCCAACCTATTTGGCAAATCTCCTGCAGACTTGCATAGACAAGAAATCCCACATATCAGGCAAGCTTATCCATGCTCACATTCTCCGTATTGGTCTCTTTGCCTACACCTTTCTCTCAAACCGCCTTATTGAGCTCTATAACAAATGTAATCAAATCAACACTGCACGCCACATGTTCGATAGAATGCCACATAAGAACATTTACTCTTGCAATGCCATGTTAAGTGCTTACTGTAAAGCTAATAAGCTAGAAGAAGCGCATGAGCTTTTTGTTGAAATGCCTGAGAGAAATCCGGTGTCGTGGAACACCTTAATTAGTGCTTTAGTTCGTAGTGGGTTCACAGAAAGAGCGTTGGATGTTTATTGTAGGATGAAATGGGAAGGTTTTATGCCTACCCATTTCACCTTGGCTAGTGTTTTGAGTGCATGTGGTATGTTGGTGAATGAAGATTGTGGTGTGGGTTGCCATGGTGTTGCTATTAAAATTGGTCTTGATGGAAATGTTTATGTGGGTAATGCTTTGTTAAGCATGTATGCCAAGTGTGGATTCATCGGTGATGCTATGAAGGTTTTTGAAGATTTGCCCGAACCTAATGAGGTTTCTTTTACGGCAATTATGGGGGGTTTAGCAGAGACGGATCAAGTTGAGGATGCTTTTAAAATGTTTAGATGGATGTATAGGATTGGTATTCATGTAGATTCCATCTCATTATCAAGTGTTTTGGGGGTGTTTGCAAGAAGTGGGATTAATCAGACTTCTGGGCTATTGTGTAGTGTGCATGGCCAACTAATACATGGGCTCACGATTAAACTTGGGTTTGAGAGAGATCTTCATTTGGGTAACTCGTTGCTTGATATGTATGCTAAAAATGGGGATATGAAGAGTGCTGAAATCGTTTTCGCTAATTTGCCAGAACTTAGTGTTGTTTCATGGAATGTTATGATAAGTGGATATGGCCAGGAATACCAAACTGGCACAGCCTTAGAGTATATGCAAATGATGAAGAGATATGGTTTTGAGGCTGATGAAGTCACTTATATTAACATGCTTGCAGCATGTGTTAAGTCTGGGGATGTTGAAACTGGGCGTCATATATTTGATAACATGACGTGTCCAAGCATAACTTCATGGAATGCGATACTCTCTGGGTATTTTCACAATGGAAACCATAAGGAGGCAATAAATCTTTTTAGGGAAATGCAGTTTCGAAATGTCCAAGCTGATCGGACAACTGTAGCTATTATCCTCAGCTCATGTGCTGGTTTGAGGCTTTTGGAAGGCGGAAAGTCGGTCCATGCTGCCTCCTTCAAGGGTATGTTTCACACCGATATATATGTTACTAGTGGACTTGTTGGGTTTTACTCAAAGTGTAATAAGGCAGAGGTGGCAAAATGTATATTTGACAGGATGCCAGAGAAGGATATTGTTTGTTGGAATTCTATGATAGCAGGTCTATCACATAATTCTCTAGATAAGGAAGCTTTCAATTTATTTAAGCAAATGATAGGGAAGGGAATGTTTCCTACTCAATTTTCTTATGCTACCGTATTGAGCTGTTGTGCCAAATCATTATCATTGCCTCAGGGGAGGCAGGTTCATGCGCAGATAGTAAAAGATGGGGTTGTAAACGATGTATTTGTAGGGAGTGCTCTAATTGATATGTATTCAAAATGTGGTGATGTACATGTAGCCAAGCGATATTTTGATATGATGCCCTGTAAAAATACCATTACTTGGAATGAGATGATACATGGGTATGCACAGAATGGATGCGGAGATGAAGCTGTTCGTCTCTATGAAGAAATGATTCGATCAGGTGAGAAACTGGATAGCATAACCTTTCTGGCTGTTATAACCGCCTGTAGCCATTCAGGATTGGTTGATCATGGGATTATAATATTCAATTCGATGGAACCAAAACATGGAGTGCAGCCTCTTTCAGATCATTACACTTGCATTATTGATTCTTTAGGGCGTGCTGGTCGGTTCCATGAAGTGGAAACAATATTAGATAAGATGCCATTTAAAGATGATCCAATGGTATGGGAGGTTTTGCTTAGTTCTTGTAGGGTCCATGATAATGTGAGCTTGGCCAAAAGAGCAGCAGATGAGCTTTTTCGTTTGGACCCAAAAAATTCTGCTCCTTATGTGCTTCTAGCAAATATGTATTCATCTCTAGGAAGATGGGATGAGGCAAAGGATGTGAGAGAAATGATGATTGAGAAGCAGGTTGTTAAGAATCCAGGTTATAGCTGGCTTGAGCATAAGAATGAGATACAAGGTTATATGGTTGATAATTACATAGATATGGAAGCACATGAATTTGAATCGGCGAGTGATCAGACATCTTGCTTATTTAGAGCACTCTGATAGTTACTAAATGTTGCTAAGGGAATAGTATTCCAATTAACTGCAACTCAGATTATTACCATTGCTCCTTCTTGACTGTAAAGAAAGATGACCGATGACATAATAATCAGAGTTGACTCTAAAACTGTCTCAGTTCTAAGGTACTTGACTCCTGAGCATTCTCTTGTAAGTTGCAATGGATTGGCTTGAGATTTCATGGGATGAATTACATATCAAGGAGCATATCAGAGCTGGTACTTTTTTTTGCAACTATTTATTGGCTAAATTTTCCTTGAAACTATCCAAATTTTACTTTTTCGAAATAATAGTGATAGATAATATACATTTTGCTCTCCTTCATAGGTTCTTTTGGGACAGTTCATCGTGCTGAATGGCATGGATCAGTTAGTATTATATCATGGCTACATAAACATTGATTGTCTTTGTGTATACAGCAGATTTTTGTGTATAAAACATGGTACGTATTGGTTGTCTTCAATAACTAATAGAAGCCTTATGAAGAGCAACAATTACTTTAATCAGTGATAGCTAATAATGCTATATTTTGGAGGGGATCAAACAACAGCGTGTACAATATTTTATTTATTTTATACAATTCAGCGCTATTAAAAAATTGAGGGGTAATGTATGATTTTAGTTTTAAGTATATGTTTAGAAAGCTATCTTACAAAAGTTGCTTGTAGTACTAGTACTTATTTTCCACGCACCTAAAAGTAAGAAGAGGTCAATTTGCTCCTGTTCTTGAATAATTTCTTGTAAATAAGTGATCATTTGAACATTTTCAATAACTATATAGCATAGGCAGATGAGTAATGGAAGATTTGTGACCTATGATTCTCGATTCATACTCTGGGATGCACTTCGATGTGTTTGCATCAACATTTCCATTACAACTCCATGACCTCTAATATAATGCAATTTATTTTATCCATGTAATAGTATTGAATTTGACCCTTCCTTGTATATATTTCATAAGGAATACAAAAGATATGTCAAAGTGATTTAAATTATTTAATATCATTTTTATCGACAAGTATTGGAGCCCTGGAATAACAGATAGATGTGAGACACAGATGCTGATTCTCTGGCTTATCGATGACTTTTGCACTCTGTTTTGTCTATATAAAATTCTGACCTACCCTGTAATTTCTTTTCAGTAGGCATATTTCCTGCTCCAGTTTACACTCCAGCAGTGCAGACAATCCCAGTAGACAATGATATAAATAACACCACAGTAAGTTAACAACTTGACATTGTGGCCTTATGTGTCTCGACTCAATTCTCACTATCATTTTATTGCAGATTTTTATTGGTAACTTGGATCCCAATGTCACAGAAGAGGAGTTGAGGCAAATCTTTTTGCAGCTTGGGGAAATTGTCTACGTCAAGATTCCTGCAACCAAGGGATGTGGGTTCATGCAGTTTGTGGCCAGGTCTGTATAACACGTGAAACTGTTGATTATGCATAACAACAATAAAATAAATTGATAAACTACCTCCATTAATTATAGTTTTTTTGGGGGAGGTAAAAACTGCCTCCAGTTATATTCTATTGCCTCCCTCTCTCTTGACACTCTGTTTCCCCCTTTAGTGGGGCACTCTATTTCGTTTACTTGGGTTACGTCGTATTTTTTATATGTGGGGTGTATTGTGGTATTTATTTATTTTAGCATTTTATATATGAGTCAGAGTAATGACATCTGGTTCTTTTGGTAGTGTTATATTCCTTTCTTTTGAATTTTTGGTTGGGCATTTTCTTTGATATTTGAAATATGATAGTGACCCACAACTAGTAATTTTGGTGTCATCAATATTATTCTTTATCTCTGCAACTCCCTTTTTTCTTGATGTTCTGTCCACTTTAACAATTTTTGTATCAAGACATTGCTTGATGTTTTTTGTGCAGTATCTGCCGCTGAAGAAGCAATCCAAAGGATGCAAGGAACTGTGATTGGCCAGCAAGTGGTTCGAATTTCTTGGGGTAGCAGCCCTACATCTAAACAGGTGAAATTTCTTAGATTTCGGTCTCTAGGGTTATTAGATATGTATTTTGCAAGCAATAACATATATGTAAGGCATTGAAAATTTAATTAAAAGAACAATTATATGCGGCAAAAAGGGGTATTACCCCACTGTGGTTGTACCCTTTTAAGCATTATCCCACTAAACTTTAAAAAAATGCAATTGGCACACTGAACTTTTTAAAATTTATTAATTGGACCATTCTGTTAGATTTATTAGACAGACGTCAAAATCCTTCCTTTATTTTCAGATGTGGCTTTAAAAAGAAAAAGGAAAAGACATGTAAATGTTGAGGTGGCTTATTTCAAAATATATAAAAAAAAAAAAAAGAAACCAAATCAGCTAGTAAGTCAAAAGAAAGTAATCAGGCATTTTCTAAATATTAAGTGTCCCAAAAATATTGTCATCTTCAACCTTCAGTCGGGTCAATCCGACCCGCGCACATATTAAACGGGTCAAAAGCCATAACTCTCTTGTTTTAATTCCAAATAATACAAATAATATATCAAAATTTTCGTATCAATAAGATCTATTACAATATGTTATTCATTTCACAAAAGGAAGTCAAAGATCAAGCAGATCTGGGTCTGAACAAACTAATGCAAATCGCAATGAAGAGACTCCAGAAGGAGTTTTACCATATTTTGTCCACCAATCGAGCTCATCTGGATCCTAAATCTATCTCTGCTCGATCCTCACTCACCTCATGTGCATCCACTATGTCTAGTATGTCAGATTTTGACGACGATGACGGAGAAGATGAAAATCCCTCCTCTAGTTTCCCGTTCGATCGGAGGGTTTGGCTGGGGAGAGGAAGAAGATGTCGATAAAGTTGTTGTGGAAGGTGAGGTGGAGGAAGAAGACGAGTATGATAAGTGAGTGAAGGAGGCACATGAAAGTGGAGAAGTTCCTCTTACCTAAGAGTATACAAAGAATAGAGTTTTGGAATCCATTTACTCCAATATGGTCTTATGGTTGTATAAAACACATTTAATTCTCAAGATATGGAGAATAAATAAGGTTTTGTAAATTTCGTGATGAAGTCGATAGGTTTGTGGATTCCAATTGTGTGAGAATACTAGGTCTTGTGGTGCTGTTGTGAACTTGAAAGTATTTAGTATTTGAATTACAGGTTTTCCTTTAATTAAACCTAAGAGTATACAACCCTTTCTGTTCTCATTTTTTTATTTTGAAACAAGTCACCTCAACATTTACATGTCTTTTCCTTTTTCTTTTTAAAGCCACATCTGAAAATAAAGGAAGGATTTTGACGTCCGTGCAACAAATTTGACGGAATGGTCCAATTAATAATTTTTAAAAAGTTCGGTGTGTCAATTCCATATTTTTAAAGTTTAGTGGTGTAATGCTTAAAAGTCGACAACTACAGTGGGGTAATATCCCTTTTTGCCAATTATATGCCAAAAGTCCATGTTCATATTAACCAACAAAATATTTGATTTTCATTATTCTGTTCTAGGCTCTGCCTATGTGCCTAGAGCTATGTTTGCATCGATGTATTTATGTGGGCATTGGAATATTTTAGTCCTTAAATGAATCCAATTATTTAATACCACCTCAAACTTGTTTTCGGGACTATTTAGTCAAAACGGTAATTATTTAACACCACCTCCTGTCCCCCCCACCCTTGGTATATATAATCCCTCATTTATGATGTCTTGGTATCAGAAAATTTATGATATGAAAGGTGGGTGGTCTAATTGCTGCCTGCAAAGGGGAATGAGTCAGGTCCATGAAGCATATTCACTATTGATGCTAAGTTAACCATAGAGTACTGTAAGCCTACATGAGCCGAGTGTGAGGGGTCATACTGGAAACAGGAAATTATGTTATTCCCAGTTAACTTGGAAAACAGTACTCCGTCGTCCACCAAAGAATAGCACAAATACAATTTTTAGACTTACTAAGGGAAAAAAAATAGAGAGAGTATAAATGAGTTCTAAGTTTACCCATAGTTGACCCCACTCAAGTACACTTGTGAATCTTTTCTTTACAACTAGTGGACCCCATATAAGTAGTTAAGTACACTTTTGGGGTTAAAATTTATATCACTTTTTTCATTTGAATTTTGTACTTGTACTATCCTTTGGTGGACAGTATTATTTTATTTACATTTTTGTACTTTTGTCATCCTTCGTTGAAAGGAAGGAGTATGATAAAGTAGATTTGAAGGCAGCAACTTTGTGCATGATCAGAGTCTATATCTAGTTTCGAAGGATGCAAAATTTTTGAGACCAACATCAATATGGTCTTTGCTCAAATGCTACTAAATTATGCCAAAAAGGCTGATCAAAGATAATAGAGTAAGTAACTCGTAATACATTTACCCAGTCATTTCTATAAAACTTGAAAAAATATGATTAGAATGACCATATTATGTGAACAACAAGGAAGTAAAGGAATATAGATGTGCATTAGATTGCAAGTACATGGATATCTAATTATTATTCCGTGTCTTAATTCTGTTACGATAAAGCATTATCTTTTGTTGCTTCCAAGTTCCAAATATTGCCAAGTTTTTACTGAAATAATAGACACGAAAACTAAAGCATCGAACACGTACCAGCATAGTTGTTAAGGCGACGCCAAGGCGTCCAGTCGGTGAGTAACATACAAGGCGACCGTGCGACTTGGGTTTGGGTCGAAAGTCGAGTGCCAGCAGAGGCAGTCGTCGACTTCGACGACTTTCTGGCAGATCGGCCGACTTGGATAGTCCGGGTATGGATCGACCCACTGGGTTAAAAAAAATTAAACGACGTCGATGGAACTGGGCAAGCCCTAGTCGAACTGATTCGCTCTTCTTCTGCGAAGAAGTGAAGAAAAGGAACGAAGATCGAACAATAGAAGAGGAGAAAGAGTCACGACTCACGAGCTACTGGGAGAAGAAGAGTCGACGAGCGACTGTGAGTGAGAGCGACCGAGAGAGAGAGAGTACCTCGTTGACTCCGACGTCCCTTCCGGTGACGCTGCGCGACTCCGATCGTCACTTCGATAGGTATTTTTTTCTTCTTCTTTTTTTTCTTTCTCGTTTCTGCTCTGCTGCTCCTTTTTTTTTCGTGTCGACTGCCGAGTGCTATATATGTTTACTGTTTGGCCTTTTTTTTTTCTTTCCCTTATCATTCATTTCTATTGACTCATTGACTGCTTGTTATGTGTGTGTGTGTGTGTATATATTATAAACTTATCCATCTGATTGTTATATATATACTTATGAGTCTGTTGGGTATATATAAATTTATATATATATATATATGTTTTATATATGTACAGTGCATTGGATGTTTTTTTTTCAATGTATAGATAAAATGCACTGGATATTATTTAAGTTTCATAATTGTGCAGTGCATTGGATGTTTTTTTTTTCTTCAATGTATAGATAAAATGCACGGGATATTATTTAAGTTTCATAATTGTACAGTGCACTGGATGTTTGTTCTTTTTTTCAATGTATAGATAAAATGCACTGGATATTATTTAAGTTACATAATTGTGCTTTTAAAGTTACTACATAGTGTTATGTTTTGGGTTTTAATGTATATGAAATTTTATTGTCAAATGTCAATATACTTGTTAAGTAAAATAAATAATATATAAATTGCACATTGTAAACGACTTGTCGCCATACGGACGCCATGGCGGTCGCCTTGTCGCCTAGGCGTCCTGGCAGTCGGCTACCGCCATGACTCGCCGTGGCGCCGTGACAACTATGCGTACCAGTAAAGTATTAATGTCCAATATGTGATGGTATATGGACTAGTCGACCTTAAGAAGTGTCCTTATTTATTCAACTCAACTCAACAACACCTTTATCGCTGTTTAACATAGGCTGAAAACGAATGACATATGTAAGTGAAAGTAGAAAGGCAAACAAAAAAATGAAAAGATTCATCAAACAAATTAAATAAGAGAAGAACAAATAAAAAATTCAAAATGAAAGAATAGAAATGAATGGCAGATAAGTAAAATAAAACACGCCTACCTATAGAAAAACACACAATACATACAAAGCTAATATGAAAACGAATAAAAGGAAAGGGGAGAGGAAAAGAGGGAAATGAAAAACATAACAAATAGGTGAAACACCCTACTTGGTCTTCATATGCGGATTTCCATACTTCTTAAGTTATAGTGTCCTAAAAATCTCCACCTAGGTTCGAGTACTCCCCACCTCAGCGCTAGGTGGTCCTCGACCGCCTCGGTTTGGTTGGACACCTAGGCCCGCGCCTAGACAGAATTAGACCTCTACTTTTAAGCTCTAATTTGTTAAGCCTGAAAAGATTATTCTGTTTTGGTAATATTTCATGTAAAAATTAAAAAGAATAACATCTACTATATGTTTTGTATAATATTACAAGTATGTACAATAAAAAAAATAAACAAATGAGACCACCTAAGAAAATGTCTAGGCACTAGCCTAGGTGGCCTAGGCACTAGCCTAGGTGGCCTAGGCACTAGGCACCCCTTCCACCGCCTAGGTCTGCCTAGCGACTTTTAGAATACTGCTAAGTTACAAAAATAGCATCAAACCTCTAGTACTGCATATGTACCTGAGTGCAATAATAAACATGTCCTCTCTTACCACCTCGGGTCCTTGGAAGCTCGAGCCTCCTGTACCACTTAATTCAAGATGGTTGTAGTTAGTCTTCTTGATCTTTCCTTTTCAACCGCACTAGCAGCGACAATGATTCTGTGGGCAACAACCAGTGAAAAAACCTATGAATATGAAATTTATTTTAAGTATGACGAATATTAACATGACTGGTGTCTAAGGTAATATATGTTGGATCAACATCAGTAAGTGAATCTCAGCAACTGCAACAACGACGGTCGATAATTTCAAGTGAGTTTTCTAATATCAAAAAGGCAAAACAACCCATTTAGTCCTTGTACTCTTACTCTAGTTTCATTTTTAGTCCCATGACTGTTTCTTCCTGCTAAATTGCTAAATATGATTAGCTCTTTGGAGAACATGAGCATGACATCAAAAATAGATGATACGGTGAAACAAGCATAAGGTAAATAGATGAACAAACTTTTCAACGCTTTGCCCAGCTATTGCAGTTGAGTAAACAATAGCTGCCCAATTAAGAACATGAAGCTTCTCCCTAACATCTTGCTCATAGTATTTTGTTGTTTCCTGATTTTGTTTGGTATAGTGTCCCGCTTTTCACAATGATCAGGCAACCCTTCCCTTCTCTTTCTATCATTTCAGCAATCTTGAAATCCTAGAACATTCAGCAATAACATTAGAGGTTGCAAAACGAAAACAGAGAGAAAAGGTTACAGATATTCTTTTGACTAAAAGTTCAGAATGCAATATTTGGGGTTGATAAAAAGAATTTATCAACCTAGTATAAAAACAAGGGATACTATAGTTGTTTTTCATGTTTAGTCCCCTAAATATTTTTTTCGCGTATTTTATCCTCAAACTATATATTTCTTTCATATTAGTCCCCAAAATATAGTATCTTATACATTTAGTCCCAAACTGTGGCTGTTGTTCATGTTTAGTCCTCAATCTATAGTTGTTTTTCATATTTAGTACCCTTCAATTGCTCTATTTTTGTAAGGTTGGACAAAGATTATAGAAATAATAAAGTTTGAGAACAAAATATGCAAAAAAAATAGTTTGAGGACTAAACGGGAAAAACAGCTATAGTTTGGGGACTAACGAAGAGGTTATCCCTAAAAACAATAGCCTCTCATGAAAATTGTTTTTTAGGCTTTTCTACAGCAAGATTCATGACCCCCCAATATTCAGTTAGATCACATGAAAAACTAAGTTATGCACTTACCGATCTAAGGGAGGGAAAGGAAATCTTCTGTAGATTATAAAAGAAATCTAATATACTCAAGTTGCAGCAAGTAGAGCAATCGTTTTTTAGGCTTTTCTACAGCAAGATTTGTCTTCCTTATATTCAGTTAGATCATACAATAAGAAGGGTAAAGCTAAGTTTATGCACTTATCTAAAATGAGGGTGGGGGCAAGGCAACTTTCTGTAGATTCAAAACGGCAGCTAATATACTCAAATTGCAGCAACTAGAGTACAAAGCTTCTGCCAAGTGAAATATATGCTTAGATTCGTAATGCAAGCTAATACTAATGCTTCCCCTTCTGTGTAATTCCATATAATACATGTTAAGAAGCTACCCAGTGCAATATTGACCATACAGTGCTTTTCCCAAATTATATTTACCTTAGCATAAGAATGCACGCTTGAAACCTAGAACATATTATCATTCCAAAAACAAAGGAAGAACTATGGCTATCTTTGTAAGATGTATTCAGAACAGAAGAAATAATACTATGAAAAATAAAGAAATAAAAGAAATTATTACAATTGATGTGACTGCATTAATTGAAACTTCCCAGCATCTGAAGATATAAGACTACAAGGGTCCCTTCCTTGATGACTTCACTAAATTATATTCTCAAAACAAAAATTAAGAGGAAATTGCCTGAACTTGGTGCGATTTCCTAGTGTCAAAAGATTCTCTTCCAAAAGGATCCAAATTGCAATGATATACCCATCATCCACCCTCAATGTAGAAGCGATGCCAGCACTTCTACCCTATTGTCAAATCCAGCATATGGAAAGTGAGATTCGTCAACATCATTACTTGTACCAATCTATTATATTTAATCAATGTTGTATTATTGCTTTGTCACATGACAGATGTCTACGATTGAAACCCCAAGTAACTTCTGCACTCTAGCTTTATAGGAAATCTATACTTAATCTTCGGTTTCTTATGGATATGGATCTGGAATAGCAAATGGATCTGCACCCATTTTAGTTTTTTGACATCTTATTTAGCAGAAGTTCCGCATAGCAGATTCTCTGTCTTAACCTTACATGCCAAAATGTCTTAAAGAATGTGACTGCTACCCTAGTTAACTAGCTGAAAGGTGTCAACATAACACTTAAAACACATGAAAAGTTATTTATTGGGTTCAAGGTGTAGATCTCGGTCGAGCATCAGTTTAGTTTTTGCATAAAATATCAAAGATTAAATTCCTGCTGTATCAATAAGCCAGAATTTCTGCATAAAATATAAAAGATTAGTTTAGTTTGGTATAAGCCAGGATTTCTGAAGAAGATATCGGTGGGGATTGAAATTATCACTGGATTTGGAGTGCAAAAGGCGGCGAAACATAATAAAGACATAGTTTTTCCACCAAAATAAATACCTTCCAAGTTTTCAAAGTTTATTATTTATTAATGTGACAGACTTTTAGTGCTTCAAGTGTTTTGAGTGTTCAAAGGAAAATGTGGAAACTCCTGCACGTTACCACCAAATTCTATGTTTGATGAATGCGCCAAACTTGGAAATGGTTCTCTCTATCTTACCATACACACACACATATATATGGGAGCTGATTCATAACAAATGTTTGTTAGAGTTTTATTTTGGTCTCTAGATCTTGCACTATCAATAAATTGCAGGATCTAACGGCCATGATTTAAAATAAAACGGGACAATAAGCAACATACTACTGAGGAACAACTTAACTATCCTTAACTATATATCGCAACACTGTGTTGCGTAGGGAAAGTTGTCTTGCTGTTAATTCGAAATTAATATTTTTTTTCCTTTCACAACATTGTGCTATGATAGTTAAGTTAGTCAACAACACAATGTTACGGAAGACCTTGTCTATTTTTAGTTCCTAGTTGTCAGATCTTGCACATCTACCATTTATTATGGAGCTCACGTACTTACAAACATTTGCTAATGTTTAAACTATGTTTTTGTATTGCAGATGCAGAGAAAGTTAAAAGATGTATGCAAGGATTTACATACAACAACTGAGACAACAAATGTCTGTGGAGAAATGTCTTTTAAGCTTAATCTTCATTCAAATAATACTTGGAATGTACTTGGACTTGGAGTCTTAGGGTTTCATTAATTATCCGATTGATTGCATTATTTGATGAGATATAGAAGCAAAGTTTCGACTCATGGTTTGTTATCATTGCATTTTTGCCATAGTTGTCATGGCGTCACCTAGGCGACGATTAAGCGTCCCTAGAGAAGGAAAATGTGACGTCTTTGACGCTAAGCTGCCAAGGATCACACTTTGGTAGTTGGCTAAATTATAAGTGATTAAGTCATTTTGTACCCATAACTCATCATAACACATGGACTTGCTATGTAGTGTAATTTTATTACTTATTAGACTTGTAATGCGTGATGAGTGATGACTTGGTTGGTTATTTATTTTCTACGTATTGTTTGTCGACTTATTTTACTAGTTTTCAATGTCAATTGTTTTATTTTTGAGTTTATAAAGTATTTATATAATTATGTTTTTAATTGGATTTCATAGTGTTAGTTATGATGTTTTGAGTTTTAATGTATATAAAATTTTATTTTTCAATATACTTTTGATGTAAAATAAACAAATGTATAAATTGCACATTGTTAACGATTTGTCGTCATACAGACGTCATGACAGACATCTTATCGCCTAGACGTCCTGGCGGTCAGCTACTATCACATCTTGCCGTGGTACCGTGACAACTATGATTTTTGCATATGATTTTGATGAAATTGGATTTTATTTATATAAAATTAACTTTTGAGTCCTACTATATATTGCAATAAATTTATGCTGAATTATAATTGCGAAACTTATCGATACATGAATTATAGGAGGGTTCTATTTATTAAATATCTCTCCAAAAAAGTTACAACTAATACTTATCTACATAGCTGGCAATTAAAAAATCGACGTAAACATTCGCAATACATATCATTTTTCATAACTCTTTAATTCTACAAATCTAGGGCTACTTATTTTTGCGAAAATAATGGAAGGCAATAATAGTTGAAACTAATATACATGGGAAAAGGGAACATATTCCCTTTATTTGTCGTAATTTATTAGTACTAGATTTCAGCTCAGTTATGTTGTTTTATAGTGTTAGTTTCATTTTATACAAATTACTTATATTTTGATTATAGCTTAATTAGAATATGCAAATTCAGAAGATGGTGAAGGTAATATTACAAAATTATAAACTCTGCGTATTTTTTTAAATAATATTCTCGACTAAAGTTGTTGATTCTTTTAAATACATAATCAGATTGTCATAAGATAATGAATTAATGATGATATGAAGCTCCAACACATGTAGCCTAAAGTCAGCTGTCGAGTATTACTGTTTACACACTTTATATTTATATATAGAAAAAAAAATACAATTTGCACATATTTTAAGAAAATTAAAAATATATAAAAGAGGGTAAAAAAATTTCAAATTTATCTTTAGTGGTCTCACAATATTATATAAAGTAATGAATACTTTTATTTTTTTATATTAATGGATTCCACTAAATGACATATTGTAATAACCCTAATATTTTTGATATATTAAATAAGAAATTTTACGAATATTTTTTTTATAATAAAAAAAAACTGTTTTTATTATATATTAAAGCAAATGTTGAAATGTGTGCAAGGAAAAGAATTACTTATTTCTATAAATTATATTCTTAATAAACTAATTTTTTTAGTAAAAATATTTTATTATTTAGTCTTCATGAAAATATGATTAATGTATTATATAGATAATATATTTATATTTTAAATGATTCTTAAAACTATTATAATAATTATTATTTTAATATATGAATTTATTAAGGATGGTTAAGTTAATTATTTTAACTTAACTAAGAATGTTTTATGATGTAAAGTGTGATTATAGATCAAAAATATAAATTTGATCTATGGATATGAATTTTAATGATTAATACAATTATTGTTGTAATTGTAATAAAAAGGGAAAGTATATTGGTTTTATGGATAATAATAATTTATTTTATTAAGGTAATTCAAAATGTGAAATATAATTGGTAATTATATTTATATTTGAATGTATGTAAGTTATGGATTTTAAATTTTAAATGTAATTATTGTTATAATAATTATATATGTATTTTTGTTATTAAGAAATTATTTTTATAAGTTAAATATGTAATATAGTAATTAATTATTTTGAATGCATGTATGTATAGACTGACAATGGTTGGTCAATTATGTTATATCAGTGGAAAACCCTATTTTGGAGAAATTAAATGCTATGTATAAAGCTTTTGTGTATTAATTACAATTTAATTAAGTTAGAAACCCTAAATTTTGGTTTAGAAACCCTAATTTATAATTAGGGAAAACCTAAGTGTTAATTTAATAATTTTTAATGTTAATTAGGAAACATTAATCCTAATTATCAAGATATAAGTAATTATAAAACCCTAATTATATCAAGAAACCCTAATTTTTATTTTACAAAATCCTAATTGCATTAAAAACCCTAATTTTGAAATTTGTTTACCCTATTTACAATTTTATTAAACCTAAGTTAATTTTCTTAAACTCAAAAATTATTGGGTAAGCATTAAGGGTTTAAATCAATTGATTAAACCCTAGAATTATGCATCATGGACAAAAATACCCTTAAAATTATTTATTAGTTTACTATTATACCCTTTTTGTATTTATTTTTATTAAAAGATTGCAAAATCTTGCAAAAATCTAGTGACTCATCACTTGTTAGATTTTCTCACATGTTGCAAATAACTACTCTCAGCAGATATTGGACAGCTAGCATGATCAGATTCTATGAATCAATTGTAAGGATTGCAAAGGAAAGAAAAAGAAAAGAAAACTTAACTCATTTCATACCAAACCAAAGCTCTCTCTCTCTCTTTTCTCTCTAGCCCGAAATTTTCTCTCTAAAATACTTCATATAACAACCGTAAACACCTCACTAGTTAACAAGGATCAGATCATACCCAAAGAAATCAAAGTTGGTTAAAAAGGTATAAACCTAACCCTAGAAATCTGACCATTAATCTGTTGTTAGATGTTAAAATTTTTGTGTTAAAAATGTTGTATATAGTGTGTAATGATGATCTGGGTTGATAGATGTTAGATTCATAACATCTATAAGCTCATATTTGAAGATTTTTAAAAAAAAAAAAATCTGTAAAAAAATTTGAAATATGATCTGACAAGCAAATGTCAGGGCTCATAGATCTCTGTATGTTAATGATTGGTTGTGTTTATGTGTTTGTATGTGTACTATGCCACGATGTTAGTAATATGCACTTGGAATCATGCTTAAATCATGTTTATAGCGTAAGATATGATTTGCCAAAAGTAGCTGGACGAAACTGGAAAATGGTTTCTGGGTAACCCAGAAACCATTTGAGTGTCTGACAGTGAAATGTCAGATCCTATAGATCTTGATCGGCTGGTTGTTTGATTTGTTTAATGGTTCATAGTTGTAGTATGCCACGTGGTAAACAATCTGGAAGTGGTATCACGACCAATAGATGTGTAGGATCAAAGTTATTGATGGACAAAGGTCGGGGTTCGAAACTGCTCAAGAACATTTCTGGGTTTTCCAGAAATGTTCAAGAGCAGATTTTTCGGCCTACTTTGACCGGCCCAGATTTGTGTTGGTGATGTTGTTAATTGTACATTATGTTATTATAATGTTCTTTGGCATGAAGTTTACATGATTGAACCTTGTATGAACATTAAGAAAGCCCAGGATGCAAGTTATTAGGATCTAAAGTAACCAAGTCGAACTGTTCTTCATTTCTGGAAAAACCCAGAAATGAAGAACAGCTTCTGACAACTATTCTAATGACCCAGATCGTACCTTATTAATGTTAGTTATGTAATTTCTTGTCCTAGACTTGTACAAAGCTATATGAAGAACGATCTAGTACCATTAGATCACATAAACAATAATTAATTTGACCGGAATCAACGGTCAAACCATGCCTCCCAGTTTCTGACATGAAGATCTGGGCAAGGCTGAAGAACACTCAAGAACACCTATAGCGACGGTTCTGTCGCTATAGGCCCCCTTTAGCGACGCTTATTTCCGGAAAATAATTTATTTTAATTAATAAATAGAAAAAAATAGTTTTTAATTATTAAAAATACATAATAAATTATGAAAAATTATTTTAAAGCCAAAAAAAATAGTTTTTAATTATTTTAAGTATATTCCATAAATAATTAATATTTTTGGAATATAAATGGTATTTAATTTATTTAATTATAATATTAACTAGATTAGTTAAAAATGATTTTAATATTCCAAAAATCATTTAAAAATGATATTAATGTTTTAAAAAGTATTTTAAGTTATATTAAATAACTTTTAATATTTTAATAAAAATTTCATTAATATTTAATATTAATGATAATTAATTTATTTAATATTTATATTAAATAAATTATCTAAAAATGGTTTTAATGTTTTAAAAATTATTTAAAGGCAATAAAAATATTTTAAAAATATTTTTAAGTTATATTTAATAACTTTAAATATTTTACATGAATTACATTAATATCTTAATATTAATGGTAATTATTTAAAAATGATTTTAATACTTTAAAAATCATTTAAAGGTAATATTAATGTTTTAAAAACATTTGTATGTTATAATAAATAACTTTTAATGTGTTGACATGTAGTTCATTAATATTTTAATTATTTGAATATTAATGATAATGAAATTATTTATTTATTAAATCATTATAAATGCTATTAATGACCGAAAAAAAATCATTATAAATGATTTTAATAATTGGAAAAATGTTGCAATTGATAAACAAATTATCTAAGATGATATTTAAGTTCTTGAACAAAGTTTTATTAAAAAGAAACTTGTTTATTGTCCGATAATGCAATCAGGACATCGAAATAGTGTCAAACTTAAACCAAATGGACATAGTTTGACTTAATGAATGTTTTTAAATGTTTTAATGACTGATATGGATATGTGACAATGTGTTAAGCTGTATGATAACTGCAAATAAGCAGTACTAAGTGTTAAGTTGAATTATTCTAATTAAAAAATAATAATTTTATTGATGATAGGACTTCGTATTAAAGATAAAAGCTTAAGCTATATTGTGTAGCAGTAATCAGCGAACCAGGCAAGTATCTAAACCTTATGCACTACTTTTATTTTGTGCGAACAGGTATAGGTTGTGATTAGTTCCTAACTCATCATGAATTATCAATTTCAAAGCATGCTCGTGAATAATTATTGTTAATTATTCATATCTGTCATGATTCGTTTATGCAATTATTCTTACATTATGAAATTGTACTCAATTCATTTATTGTTTATTAATATCTCATTATTACCTTTCATTATACAAGTGTCCCCACTTGTATAAACTACTGTTGTTACACAAGAACTATTGAACTTAAATCCTTTGATATGACAAATCTTGTTATTTATTATTGAACTTCAGTACATGTATTATGGTTTACAGTCTGTCTAAGCCATTTGACTCGGCTAGACATAGTTCGAAATACATTGTTGAATACTAAAAGTTATGTTTAAGTCGTCCAACTGAGTTGTTTAGTTAGGACTCCAGACTGAGTATGAACAACCCTAAAAAGGAAATATGTTTTTGTGCCCAAGGCGAACAGAGTGAATGCGTTTAGCGTTCAAACAGACAGTATTGATCAATACAGGACATAACGGGGCTGATCACCCTACATGTCCGTGAGACTAGATCGGTTTGCAGATGAATTTCTGTTTAAACCTTTTCGAAAATGAAAAATAAAAGTTCGTGGTCTACTGACCGCTCAGCATTCATGGTAAATATGTTGTTTCAAAAATTTTAAAACGATTTAATATGTTATTAAGAATGTCTTCAAATGACTTCACCACTATTGATTCGTGGTAGAAGTAGGCCTCAAAGAAAACATTTACTTCTTTAGCGCTTTATTATATTTGTTATTACTTGCTGAGCAATTGAATGCTCATTCTTGCTTTGACTTAAATGTTTTCAGCTAAGGGTGATAGACCAGAAGGCTCTGGCAAAGACAAGGGCAAAGGAAAGCTCAAAGAATAGAATACCAGGTGTTGTTTGTAATAGTTAGACTTTATTAAGGTGATAATATTTATTATCTATCATGTAATGAACATGCTTAAAGGTTGCGTACTTGGGATTAGACAACTCTGATATGTATATATTAAGTTTGTAAATTTTATTTTTCCGCTCAAAGAAATGGTATCGTGTAGCACCAAGTTCGGGTTTCAAGTACTCGAATTTGGGGGCGTCACAACTTGGTATCAGAGCTATAGGTTAGAAACCTTAGGTGGGGGATTACCTTAGGCTATAACCTTAAGCTAGATAGAATCGTTTAAAAACAAATAACTCAAATAGAGTTTAAAGGAGATGAATTAAGGAAATTCATCGTGAAACAAAATAAAAAAAAACTAATTTATATGAAATTATTATTTGTCAATGTGTATATTATATGTACTAATCAAGACTGTTTGTGTATAGATGTCCGGAAGGAACGTACTAGGAATCTCTCATATTATAAAGAAGGAGCAAATCACTCCGCCTGAAAGCATCCAAGATGAGGTCATCATTTTGGAAAACATTAGAACCAGAACTAGAAATGATAATGCTGGCAGATAGTGATTCGGACGCTGAAGTTGAAGCTGACCAAGCATTAACGGAAGTGCAGAATCTGAAGAATAAGGTATTATGTCTAGAAAAGTTGTTGGAAATGGAAAGACTACTGAATAGTCGGATGCGAAACGCCTTAATCGAAATAATGGAAGAACAAGATAACTTGAAACTTCAAATTGATGAAATGGGAGCCAAATGCAACAAATCGTCTGCAACTCCAAGCCAGAAAGGAAAAAAAAAAGAAAGATGAATGATCGTGATATCGAAAATTCGAACCAAGGGAACTATAAGCAAGTGTCAAGATGTGCAAACTGCAACAGGAAGCATGAAGGCGTGTGTATGAAAGGGCAGAACGTATGCTACAATTGTGGACGTGAAGGACATGTCTCTTCTCATTGTCCCGAACCGAAGCAATGCATATGTTTTGTATGTGGAATAGTAGGTCACCAGGCAAAGGTTTGCCCAGACTCTAGGAAAGGTGTAGGAAACGAATAGGATAAGTATTTTAAGATTATGTATGGCGAATGATATGATATGTGTGTAATGTACTAATCCCGACTTTTGTTATCACAAAGGGATAGTAAATGATGTTATCAGTATGTGTTGTGTAATGAAAAGTACTTTGTACAGTTTAAACGAAAACGAATATAATTATGTGTTGGTAAATAGCGAATACGGCACATTGACTGACTGATAATTCATAATTAGGTAAGCTAAGTTCTTGTATCCAGCAAGCCAAATTGATTTAAACAATGCCGCCAAGATAGAGAGGAATAGGAAGACCACGAATGCAAAGAATTGCATATGAAGAATCAGAAAATAGGGAACCTAATAATAGGGAGCCTGAAAATAGAGAACCAGAAACCCAAACTGAGGGTGTCCCACCTATAAACCCTATGCAGCAATTTATCGATTTGCTAATGGGGGCATTTAATAATAGAAACCCCACTGGAACACCAGAAACCAGAAATCGGCCAGACAATCAATTGGCAAACTTCAAAGACTTCAAGGCAGTGGGACCACCCGAATTTAAAGGAACAGCTGACCCGATTGAAGCCCAAACTTGGGTAAAGGAAATCAAAAAAGCGTTTGTAATTGCTAGGGTAGCGGAGGAACAAAAGACCGCCTTTGCTACATATATGCTAAAAGGGGAAGCAAACTTCTGGTGGGAGGCTAATCAAACAAGGGCCGGAACAGGAATCATCACTTGGGCAAGGTTCAAAGAACTGTTCAACGAGAATTACTTCTCGACTGCAATGCAAGCCAGAATGGAAATCCAATTTCTAGAACTGAAACAAGACAATATGACTGTCTCGGAATACGCTGTCAAGTTTAACGAATTAGCCAGATTCGCTCCACACCAAGTGGATACTGAAGCACGGAAGGCACGAAGGTTTGAATATGGTCTGAAACCTTGGATCTACAACAAAGTCGCAGTGTTGCAGATTGGTACATTTGCATCTTTACTGGAAAAGGCTATTATAGCCGAAGGGGGAAGTGAGGCCATGAGCCTCTATAATAAGGAAAAGAAGAATAAAGCTAAGTTGGAAGGAAAAGTAAAGGTTGAAGGAAGCAGTAGAAGTGGAAGTGGAAAAAGGAAATGGAACAATGATGGAAATACAGGTAATAAGCAAGTTGGGATGAAGAAGCAGGTGCCGCAGTGTCCAAATTGCGGAAAGAATCACTCGGGCGAATGTCTTAAAGGGAAGTTCGTGTGCTACAAGTGCGGGCAGGAGGGGCACATCTCTCCTAACTGCCCCAACCCCAGAAAGAATAGTGGTTGTTTCATTTGCGGATCAGCTGATCATATGACAAAGGATTGTCCGAAAAGAAAGGTCGATGGGGGAAATGCTAATGCTGGGAAAAACGGTGGAAAGCTGGCGATAACCTATCCAACCCCAACGAACAAACCAACTGCAAGGACCTTCAATATGACGGTTCAAGACAACGGTACAAGCAGCCGGGGGGGGGGGAATGGAAATCCAGGTATTATTTGAATAAACTTTATTCTCTTATATATGTTTTCTTATAAATTTAATAAATAAATATTTCTAGTAAAAATTTTGAAGGAGGAATTTGAGTTCTATTAAAAATCAAATTCCTGATTAATCAGAAAGACAAGTTTTAAGTTGAATGTTGAAAGATCAGTCCGATCAAATCTGATCGAGATCTATTTGCAATGAATATGTATGTTATTTACCCCCATAGGTATAAGTTTTAAAACGGTGATTCCGGGGACGGAATCCTTATAAGGGAGGGTGAATGTAATAACCCTAATATTTTTGATATATTAAATAAGAAATTTTACGAATATTTTTTTTATAATAAAAAAAAAATTGTTTTTATTATATATTAAAGCAAATGTTGAAATGTGTGCAAGGAAAAGAATTACTTATTTCTATAAATTATATTCTTAATAAACTAATTTTTTTAGTAAAAACATTTTATTATTTAGTCTTCATGAAAATATGATTAATGTATTATATAGATAATATATTTATATTTTAAATGATTCTTAAAACTATTTATAATAATTATTATTTTAATATATGAATTTATTAAGGATGGTTAAGTTAATTATTTTAACTTAACTAAGAATGGTTTTATGATGTAAAGTGTGATTATAGATCAAAAATATAAATTTGATCTATGGATATGAATTTTAATGATTAATACAATTATTGTTGTAATTTGTAATAAAAAGGGAAAGTATATTGGTTTTATGGATAATAATAATTTATTTTATTAAGGTAATTCAAATGTGAAATATAATTGGTAATTATATTTATATTTGAATGTATGTAAGTTATGGATTTTAAATTTTAAATATAATTATTGTTATAATAATTATATATGTATTTTTGTTATTAAGAAATTATTTTTATAAGTTAAATATGTAATATAGTAATTAATTATTTTGAATGCATGTATGTATAGACTGACAATGGTTGGTCAATTATGTTATATCAGTGGAAAACCCTATTTTGGAGAAATTAAATGCTATGTATAAAGCTTTTGTGTATTAATTGCAATTTAATTAAGTTAGAAACCCTAAATTTTGGTTTAGAAACCCTAATTTATAATTAGGGAAAACCTAAGTGTTAATTTAATAATTTTTAATGTTAATTAGGAAACATTAATCCTAATTATCAAGATATAAGTAATTATAAAACCCTAACTATATCAAGAAACCCTAATTTTTATTTTACAAAATCCTAATTGCATTAAAAACCCTAATTTTGAAATTTGTTTACCCTAATTACAATTTTATTAAACCTAAGTTAATTTTCTTAAACTCAAAAATTATTGGGTAAGCATTAAGGGTTTAAATCAATTGATTAAACCCTAGAATTATGCATCATGGGACAAAAATACCCTTAAAATTATTTATTAGTTTACTATTATATACCCTTTTTGTATTTATTTTTATTAAAAGATTGCAAAATCTTGCAAAAATCTAGTGACTCATCACTTGTTAGATTTTCTCACATGTTGCAAATAACTACTCTCAGCAGCAGATATTGGACAGCTAGCATGATCAGATTCTATGAATCAATTGTAAGGATTGCAAAGGAAAGAAAAAGAAAAGAAAACTTAACTCATTTCATACCAAGCCAAAGCTCTCTCTCTCTTTTCTCTCTAGCCCGAAATTTTCTCTCTAAAATACTTCATATAACAACCGTAAAACACCTCACTAGTTAACAAGGATCAGATCATACCCAAAGAAATCAAAGTTGGTTAAAAAGGTATAAACCTAACCCTAGAAATCTGACCATTAATCTGTTGTTAGATGTTAAAATTTTTGTGTTAAAAATGTTGTATATAGTGTGTAATGATGATCTGGGTTGATAGATGTTAGATCCATAACATCTATAAGCTCAGATTTGAAGATTTTTAAAAAAAAAAAAATCTGTAAAAAAATTTGAAATATGATCTGACAAGCAAATGTCAGGGCTCATAGATCTCTGTATGTTAATGATTGGTTGTGTTTATGTGTTTGTATGTGTACTATGCCACGATGTTAGTAATATGCACTTGGAATCATGTTTAAATCATGTTTATAGCGTAAGATATGATTTGCCAAAAGTAGCTGGACGAAACTGGAAAATGGTTTCTTTCTGGGTAACCCAGAAACCATTTGAGTGTCTGACACTGAAATGTCAGATCCTATAGATCTTGATCGGCTGGTTGTTTGATTTGTTTAATGGTTCATAGTTGTAGTATGCCACGTGGTAAACAATCTGGGAGTGGTATCACGACCAATAGATGTGTAGGATCAAAGTTATTGATGGACAAAGGTCGGGGTTCGAAACTGCTCAAGAACATTTCTTTCTGGGTTTTCCAGAAATGTTCAAGAGCAGATTTTTCGGCCTACTTTGACCGGCCCAGATTTGTGTTGGTGATGTTGTTAATTGTACATTATGTTATTATAATGTTCTTTGGCATGAAGTTTACATGATTGAACCTTGTATGAACATTAAGAAAGCCCAGGATGCAAGTTATTAGGATCTAAAGTAACCAAGTCGAACTGTTCTTCATTTCTGGAAAAACCCAGAAATGAAGAACAGCTTCTGACAACTATTCTAATGACCCAGATCGTACCTTATTAATGTTAGTTTATGTAATTTCTTGTCCTAGACTTGTACAAAGCTATATGAAGAACGATCTAGTACCATTAGATCACATAAACAATAATTAATTTGACCGGAATCAACGGTCAAACCATGCCTCCCAGTTTTCTGACATGAAGATCTGGGCAAGGCTGAAGAACACTCAAGAACACCTATAGCGACGGTTCTGTCGCTATAGGCCCCCTTTAGCGACGCTTATTTCCGGAAAATAATTTATTTTAATTAATAAATAGAAAAAAAATAGTTTTTAATTATTAAAAATACATAATAAATTATGAAAAATTATTTTTAAAGCCAAAAAAAATAGTTTTTAATTATTTTAAGTATATTTCCATAAATAATTAATATTTTTGGAATATAAATGGTATTTAATTTATTTAATTATAATATTAACTAGATTAGTTAAAAATGATTTTAATATTCCAAAAATCATTTAAAAATGATATTAATGTTTTTAAAAAGTATTTTAAGTTATATTAAATAACTTTTAATATTTTTAATAAAAATTTCATTAATATTTTAATATTAATGATAATTAATTTATTTAATATTTATATTAAATAAATTATCTAAAAATGGTTTTAATGTTTTAAAAATTATTTAAAGGCAATAAAAATATTTTAAAAATATTTTTAAGTTATATTTAATAACTTTAAATATTTTACATGAATTACATTAATATCTTAATATTAATGGTAATTATTTTAAAAATGATTTTAATACTTTAAAAATCATTTAAAGGTAATATTAATGTTTTAAAAACATTTGTATGTTATAATAAATAACTTTTAATGTGTTGACATGTAGTTCATTAATATTTTAATTATTTGAATATTAATGATAATGAAATTATTTATTTATTAAATCATTATAAATGCTATTAATGACCGAAAAAAAATCATTATAAATGATTTTAATAAATTGGAAAAATGTTGCAATTGATATAAACAAATTATCTAAGATGATATTTAAGTTCTTGAACAAAGTTTTATTAAAAAGAAACTTGTTTATTGTCCGATAATGCAATCAGGACATCGAAATAGTGTCAAACTTAAACCAAATGGACATAGTTTGACTTAATGAATGTTTTTTAAATGTTTTAATGACTGATATGGATATGTGACAATGTGTTAAGCTGTATGATAACTGCAAATAAGCAGTACTAAGTGTTAAGTTGAATTATTCTAATTAAAAAATAATAATTTTATTGATGATAGGGACTTCGTATTAAAGATAAAAGCTTAAGCTATATTGTGTAGCAGTAATCAGCGAACCAGGCAAGTATCTAAACCTTATGCACTACTTTTATTTTGTGCGAACAGGTATAGGTTGTGATTAGTTCCTAACTCATCATGAATTATCAATTTCAAAGCATGCTCGTGAATAATTATTGTTAATTATTCATATCTGTCATGATTCGTTTATGCAATTATTCTTACATTATGAAATTGTACTCAATTCATTTATTGTTTATTAATATCTCATTATTACCTTTCATTATACAAGTGTCCCCACTTGTATAAACTACTGTTGTTACACAAGAACTATTGAACTTAAATCCTTTGATATGACAAATCTTGTTATTTATTATTGAACTTCAGTTACATGTATTAATGGTTTACACAGTCTGTCTAAGCCATTTGACTCGGCTAGACATAGTTCGAAATACATTGTTGAATACTAAAAGTTATGTTTAAGTCGTCCAACTTGAGTTGTTTAGTTAGGACTCCAGACTGAGTATGAACAACCCTAAAAAGGGAATATGTTTTTGTGCCCAAGGCGAACAGAGTGAATGCGTCTTTAAGCGTTCAAACAGACAGTATTGATCAATACATGACATAACGGGGCTGATCACCACCTACATGTCCGTGAGACTAGATCGGTTTGCAGATGAATTTCTGTTTAAAACCTTTTCGAAAATGAAAAATAAAAGTTCGTGGTCTACTGGACCGCTCAGCATTCATGGTAAATATGTTGTTTCAAAAATTTTAAAACGATTTAATATGTTATTAAGAATGTCTTCAAATGACTTCACCACTATTGATTCGTGTGTAGAAGTAGGCCTCAAAGAAAACATTTACTTCTTTAGCGCCATTATTATATTTGTTATTACTTGCTGAGCAATTGAATGCTCATTCTTGCTTTGACTTAAATTTTTTTTTCATCAGCGACGGGTGATAGACCAGAAGGCTCTGGCACAGACAAGAGCAAAGGAAAGCTCAAAGAATAGAATACCCGGTGTTGTTTGTAATAGTTAGACTTTATTAAGGTGATAATATTTATTATCTATCATGTAATGAACATGCTTAAAGGTTGCGTACTTGGGATTAGACAACTCATGATATGTATATATTAAGTTTGTAAATTTTATTTTTCCGCTCAAAGAAATGGTATCGTGTAGCACCAAGTTCGGGTTTCAAGTACTCGAATTTGGGGGCGTCACAAACTTGGTATCAGAGCTATAGGTATAGAAACCTTAGGTTGGGGGATTACCTTAGGCTATAACCTTAAGCTTAGATAGAATCGTTTAAAAACAAATAACTCAAATAGAGTTTAAAGGAGATGAATTAAGGAAATTCATCGTGAAACAAAATAAAAAAAAACTAATTTATATGAAATTATTATTTGTCAATGTGTATATTATATGTACTAATCAAGAACTGTTTGTGTATAGATGTCCGGAAGGAACGTACTAGGAATCTCTCATATTATAAAGAAGGAGCAAATCACTCCGCCTGAAAGCATCCAAGATGAGGTCATCATTTTGGAAAACATAGAACCAGAACTAGAAATGATAATGCTGGCAGATAGTGATTCGGACGCTGAAGTTGTGAAGCTGACCAAGCATTAACGGAAGTGCAGAATCTGAAGAATAAGGTATTATGTCTAGAAAAGTTGTTGGAAATGGAAAGACTACTGAATAGTCGGATGCGAAACGCCTTAATCGAAATAATGGAAGAACAAGATAACTTGAAACTTCAAATTGATGAAAATGGGAGCCAAATGCAACAAATCGTCTGCAAACTCCAAGCCAGAAAGGAAAAAGAAAGATGAATGATCGTGATATCGAAAATTCGAACCAAGGGAACTATAAGCAAGTGTCAAGATGTGCAAACTGCAACAGGAAGCATGAAGGCGTGTGTATGAAAGGGCAGAACGTATGCTACAATTGTGGACGTGAAGGACATGTCTCTTCTCATTGTCCCGAACCGAAGCAATGCATATGTTTTTGTATGTGGAATAGTAGGTCCACCAGGCAAAGGTTTGCCCAGACTCTAGGAAGGTGTAGGAAACGAATAGGATAAGTATTTTAAGATTATGTATGGCGAATGATATGATATGTGTGTAATGTACTAATCCCGACTTTTTGTTATCACAAAGGGATAGTAAATGATGTTTATCAGTATGTGTTGTGTAATGAAAAGTACTTTGTACAGTTTTAAACGAAAACGAATATAATTATGTGTTGGTAAATAGCGAATACGGCACATTGACTGACTGATAATTCATAATTAGGTAAGCTAAGTTCTTGTATCCAGCAAGCCAAATTGATTTTAAACAATGCCGCCAAGATAGAGGAGGAATAGGAAGACCACGAATGCAAAGAATTGCATATGAAGAATCAGAAAATAGGGAACCTAATAATAGGGAGCCTGAAAATAGAGAACCAGAAACCCAAACTGAGGGTGTCCCACCTATAAACCCTAATGCAGCAATTTATCGATTTGCTAATGGGGGCATTTAATAATAGAAACCCCACTGGAACACCAGAAAACCAGAAATCGGCCAGACAATCAATTGGGCAAACTTCAAAGACTTCAAGGCAATGGGACCACCCCGAATTTAAAGGAACAGCTGACCCGATTGAAGCCCAAACTTGGGTAAAGGAAATCAAAAAAGCGTTTGTAATTGCTTAGGGTAGCGGAGGAACAAAAGACCGCCTTTGCTACATATATGCTAAAAGGGGAAGCAAACTTCTGGTGGGAAGGCTAATCAAACAAGGGCCGGAACAGGAATCATCACTTGGGCAAGGTTCAAAAGAAACTGTTCAACGAGAATTACTTCTCGACTGCAATGCAAGCCAGAATGGAAATCCAATTTCTAGAACTGAAACAAGACAATATGACTGTCTCGGAATACGCTGTCAAGTTTAACGAATTAGCCAGATTCGCTCCACACCAAGTGGATACTGAAGCACGGAAGGCACGAAGGTTTGAATATGGTCTGAAAACCTTGGATCTACAACAAAGTCGCAGTAGTTGCAGATTGGTACATTTGCATCTTTACTGGAAAAGGCTATTATAGCCGAAGGGGGAAAGTGAGGCCATGAGCCTCTATAATAAGGAAAAGAAGAATAAAAGCTAAGTTGGAAGGAAAAGTAAAGGTTGAAGGAAGCAGTAGAAGTGGAAGTGGAAAAAGGAAATGGAACAATGATGGAAATACAGGTAATAAGCAAGTTGGGATGAAAGAAGCAGGTGCCGCAGTGTCCAAATTGCGGAAAGAATCACTCGGGCGAATGTCTTAAAGGGAAGTTCGTGTGCTACAAGTGCGGGCAGGAGGGGCACATCTCTCCTAACTGCCCCAAACCCCAGAAAGAATAGTGGTTGTTTCATTTGCGGATCAGCTGATCATATGGCAAAGGATTGTCCGAAAAGAAAGGTCGATGGGGGAAATGCTAATGCTGGGAAAAAACGGTGGAAAGCTGGCGATAACCTATCCAACCCCAACGAACAAAACCAACTGCAAGGACCTTCAATATGACGGTTCAAGACACACGTAGCAAGCCAGGGAATGGAAATCCAGGTATTATTTGAATAAACTTTATTCTCTTATATATGTTTTCTTTATAAATTTAATAAATAAATATTTCTAGTAAAAATTTTGAAGGAGGAATTTGAGTTCTATTAAAAATCAAATTCCTGATTAATCAGAAAGACAAGTTTTTAAGTTGAATTGTTGAAAGATCAGTCCGATCAAATCTGATCGAGATCTATTTGCAAATGAATATGTATGTTATTTACCCCCATAGGTATAAGTTTTTAAAACGGTGATTCCGGGGACGGAATCCTTATAAGGGAGGGTGAATGTAATAACCCTAATATTTTTGATATATTAAATAAGAAATTTTACGAATATTTTTTTTTATAAATAAAAAAAAAACTGTTTTTATTATATATTAAAGCAAATGTTGAAATGTGTGCAAGGAAAAGAAAAGAATTAACTTATTTTCTATAAATTATATTCTTAATAAACAAATTTTTTTAGTAAAAATATTTTATTATTTAGTCTTCATGAAAAATATGATTAAATGTATTATATAGATAATATATTTATTATTTTAAAATGATTCTTAAAACTAATTATAATAATTATTATTTTAATATATGAATTTATTAAGGATGGTTAAGTTAATTATTTTTAACTTAACTAAGAATGGTTTATGATGTAAAGTGTGATATATAGATCAAAAATATAAATTTGATCTATGGATATGAATTTTAATGATTAATACAATTATTGTTGTAATTGTAATAAAAAAGGGAAAGGTATATTGGTTTTATGGATAATAATAAATTTATTTTATTTAAGGTAATTCAAATGTGAAATATAATTGGTAATTATATTTATATTTGAAATGTATGTAAGTTATGGATTTTAAATTTTAAATATAATTATTGTTATAATAATTTATATATGTATTTTTTTTATTAAGAAATATTATTTTTATAAGTTAAATATGTAATATAGTAAATTAATTATTTTGAATGCATGTATGTAATAGACTGACAATGGTTGGTCAATTTATGTTATATCAGTGGAAAACCCTATTTTGGAGAAATTTAAATGCTATGTATAAAGCTTTTGTGTGTATTAATTACAATTTAAATTAAGTTAGAAACCCTAAATTTTGGTTTTAGAAACCCTAATTTATAATTAGGGAAAACCTAAGTGTTAATTTAATAATTTTTTTAATGTTAATTAGGAAACATTAATCCTAATTATCAAGATATAAGTAATTATAAAACCCTAACTATATCAAGAAAACCCTAATTTTTATTTTACAAAATCCTAATTGCATTAAAAACCCTAATTTTGAAATTTGTTTACCCTAATTACAATTTTAATTAAACCTAAGTTAATTTTCCTTAAACTCAAAAATTATTGGGTAAGCATTAAGGGTTTAAATCAATTGATTAAACCCTAGAATTATGCATCATGGACAAAAATTACCCTTAAAATTATTTATTAGTTTACTATTATACCCTTTTTGTATTTTATTTTTATTAAAAAGATTGCAAAAATCTTGCAAAAATCTAGTGACTCATCACTTGTTAGATTTTCTCACATGTTGCAAATAAAAACTACTCTCAAGCAGATATTGGACAGCTAGCAATGATCAGATTCTATGAATCAATTGTAAGGTTTGCAAAGGAAAGAAAAAAGTAAAAGAAAACTTAACTCATATTCATACCTAAAGCCAAAGCTCTCACTCTCTCTCTTTTCTCTCTAGCCCGAAATTTTTCTCTCTAAAATTACTTCATATAACAACCGTAAAACACCCTCACTAGTTAACAAGGATCAGATCATACCCAAAGAAATCAAAGTTGGTTAAAAAGGTATAAAACCTAACCCTAAGAAATCTGACCATTAATAACTGTTGTTAGATGTTAAAATTTTTGTGTTAAAAATGTTGTATATAGTGTGTAATGATGATCTGGGTTGATAGATGTTAGATCCCTAACATCTATAAGCTCAGATTTGAAGATTTTTTAAAAAAAAAAAAATCTGTAAAAAAATTTGAAATATGGATCTGACAAGCAAATGTCAGGGCTCATAGATCTCTGTATGTTAATGATTGGTTGTGTTTATGTGTTTGTATGTGTACTATGCCACGATGTTTAGTAATATGCACTTGGAATCATGCTTTAAATCATGTTTATAGCGTAAGATATGATTTGCCAAAAGTAGCTGGACGAAAACTGGAAAATGGTTTCTGGGTAAACCCAGAAACCATTTGAGTGTGTCTGACAGTGAAAATGTCAGATCCTATAGATCTTGATCGGCTGTTGTTTGATTTGTTTAATGGTTCATAGTTGTAGTATGCCACGTGGTAAACAATCTGGAAGTGGTATCACGACCAATAGATGTGTAGGATCAAAGTTATTGATGGACAAAAGGTCGGGGTTCGAAACTGCTCAGAACATTTCTGGGTTTTCCAGAAATGTTCAAGAGCAGATTTTTCGGCCTACTTTGACCCGGCCCAGATTTGTGTTGGTGATGTTGTTAATTGTACATTATTGTTTATTATAATGTTCTTTGGCATGAAGTTATTACATGATTGAACCTTGTATGAACATTAAGAAAGCCCAGGATGCAAGTTATTAGGATCTAAAGTAACCAAGTCGAACTGTTCTTCATTTCTGGAAAAACCCAGAAATGAAGAACAGCTTCTGACAACTATTCTAATGACCCAGATCGTACATTATTAATGTTAGTTATGTAATTTCATGTCCTAGACTTGTACAAAGCTATATGAAGAACGATCTAGTACCATTAGATCACATAAACAATAATTAATATTGACCTGGAATCAACGGTCAAACCATGCCTCCCAGTTTTCTGACATGAAGATCTGGGCAAGGCTGAAGAAACACTCAAGAACAACCTATAGCGACGGTTCTGTCGCTATAGGCCCCCTTTAGCGACGCTTAATTTCCGGAAATAATTTATTTTAATTAATAAATAGAAAAAAATAGTTTTTAATTATTAAAAAATAACATAATAAATTATGAAAAATTATTTTAAAGCCAAAAAAAATAGTTTTTAATTATTTTAAGTATATTCCATAAATAATTAATATTTTTTGGAATATAAATGGTATTTAATTTATTTAATTATAATATTAACTAGATTAGTTAAAAAATGATTTTAATATTCCAAAAATCATTATTTAAAAATGATATTAATGTTTTAAAAAGTATTTTAAGTTATATTAAATAACTTTTAATATTTTAATAAAAATTTCATTAATATTTAATATTAATGATAATTAATTTATTTAATATTTATATTAAATAAATTATCTAAAAAATGGTTTTAATGTTTTAAAAAATTATTTAAAGGCAATAAAAATATTTTAAAAATATTTTTAAGTTATATTTAATAACTTTAAATATTTTACATAGAATTACATTTCTAATATCTTAATATTAATGGTAATTATTTAAAAAATGATTTATATACTTTAAAAATCATTTAAAGGTAATATTAATGTTTTAAAAACATTTGTATGTTATAATAAATAACTTTTAATGTGTTGACATGTAGTTCATTAATATTTTAATTATTTGAATATTAATGATAATGAAATTATTTTATTTATTAAATCATTATAAATGCTATGAATGACCGAAAAAAAATCAATTATAAATGATTTTAATAATTGGAAAAATGTTGCAATTGATAAACAAATTATCTAAGATGATATTTAAGTTCTTGAACAAAGTTTTATTAATTAAAGAGAACTTGTTTATTGTCCGATAATGCAATCAGGACATCGAAATAGTGTCAAACTTAAACCAAAATGGACATAGTTTGACTTAATGAATGTTTTTTAAATGTTTTAATGACTGATATGGATATGTGACAATGTGTTAAGCTGTATGATAACTGCAAATAAGCAGTACTAAGTGTTAAGTTGAATTATTCTAATTAAAAAATAATAATTTTATTGATGATAGGACTTCGTATTAAAAGATAAAAGCTTAAGCTATATTGTGTAGCAGTAAATCAGCGAACCAGGCAAGTATCTAAACCTTATGCACTACTTTTATTTTGTGCGAACAGGTATAGGTTGTGATTAGTTCCTAACTCATCATGAATTATCAATTTCAAAGCATGCTCGTGAATAATTATTGTTAATTATTCATATCTGTCATGATTCGTTTATGCAATTATTTCTTACATTATGAAATTGTTACCTCAATTCATTTATTGTATTTATTAATATCTCATTATTACCTTTCAATTATACAAGTGTCCCCACTTGTATAAACTACTGTTGTTAACACAAGAACTATTGAACTTAAATCCTTTGATATGACAAATCTTGTTATTTATTATTGAACTTCAGTACATGTATTATGGTTTACAGTCTGTCTAAGCCATTTGACTCGGCTAGACATAGTTCGAAATAACATTGTTGAATACAAAAAGTTATGTTTAAGTCGTCCAAACTGAGTTGTTTAGTTAGGACTCCAGACTGAGTATGAACAACAACCCTAAAAAGGGAATATGTTTTTGTGCCCCAAGGCGAACAGAGTGAATGCGTTTAGCGTTCAAAACAGACAGTAAATTTGATCAATACAGGACATAACGGGGCTGATCACCCTACATGTCCCGTGAGACTAGATCGGTTTGCAGAAGAATTTCTGTTTAAACCTTTTCGAAAATGAAAAATAAAAGTTCGTGGTCTACTGACCCGCTCAGGCATTCATGGTAAATTTTTGTTGTTATTCAAAAAAATTTTAAAACGATTTAATATGTTATTAAGGGGGGGGGGGGGGGGGGGGGGGATAATAATGTCTTCAAATGACTTCACCACTATTGATTCGTGAAGTAGAAGTAGGCCTCAAAGAAAACATTTATTCTTTAGCGCATTATTACTTGTTGTACTTGCGGAAGCAAACTAATTGCAGAGGAGCAATTGAATGCTCATATAGTCTTGCATTACGACTTAAATGTTTTCAGCTAAGGGGTGATAGACCAGAAGGCTCTGGCAAAGACAAGGGCAAAGGAAAGCTCAAAGAATAGAATACCAGGTGTTGTTTGTAATAGTTAGACTTTTATTAAGGTGATAATATTTATTATCTATCATGTAATGAAACATGCTTAAAGGTTGCGTACTTGGGATTAGACAACTCTGATATGTAATATAATTAAGTTTGTATATTATTTATTTTTCCGCTCAAAATAAGAAAATGGTATCGTTGTGAGCAAACCAAGTTCGGGTTTCAAGTACTCGAATTGGGGGCGTCACAACTTGGTATCAGAGCTATAGGTTAGAAACCTTAGGTGGGGGATTACCTTAGTGCAATAACCTTAAGGCTAGATAAGATATCGTTTTTAAAAACAAATAAACTCAAATTAGAGTTTAAAGGAGATGAATTAAGGAAATTCATCGTGAAACAAAATTAAACAACAAAACTTAATTTTAAAATGAATAAATTATTATTGTGTCCAAGGTGTATTTTTATTTGTACACTAATACAAAGACTGTTTGTGTATAGATGTCCGGAAGGAAACGTACCTCATGGAATCTCTCATTATTATAAAGAAGTAGCAAATCACATCCCGCCTGAAAAGACATCCAAGGATGAGGTTCATCATTTTGGAAAACATTAGAACCAGAACTAGAAATGATAATGCTCGGCAGATAGTGATTCGGAACGCTGAAAGTTGAAGCTGACCAAGGCATTATAACGGAAGTGCAGAATCTGATAAGACTAAGGTATTATGTCTAGAACAAGTTATAGATTGGAAAATGGAAAAGACAACATACTGAATAGTCGGTATGACGGAAAACGCCTTAATCAGATAATAATGGTAAGAACAAGATAACTTGAAACTTCAAAGAATGTGATGAAATGGAGGAGTCTCAAATGCAACAACAAATCGTCATGCAACACCAAAGCGCAGAAAGGAAAAAGACACAGATGTAATGTATCGTGTGATATCGAAAATTCGAACCAAGGGAAACTTATAAGCAAGTGTCAAGATCCCATTGCAAACTGCCAATCAGGAAAGCATTGAAGGCGTGTGTATATGAAAGGGCAGACAGAACGTATGCGTACCAATTTGTGGACCGTGAAGGACATGTCCTCTTCTCAATGTCCCGAACCGTAAGCAATGCAATGCATACTGTATTTGAAAATATGTGGAATAGTAGGTACAACCGAAGGCAAAGGTTATAGCCCAGAACTACTAGGAAAGGTTGGTAGGAAACGAATAGGATTAAGTATTTTAAGATTTATGTATTATTGGGGCGAATAGATAATGCCCCATATGTGTGTGAAATGAAAACTAATATCCCGACTTTTGTTATCACAAAGGGGATAGATAAATGATGTAATATATCAGTATGTTGTGTGATAGATAATGAAAAGTTACTTAATGTACCAGTTTTTTATACCGAAAACGAATATAATTGTATGTAGTTGCGTAAATAGCGAATACGGCACATTGACTGACTGAATAATTCATATTTAGGATAACAGACTAAGTTCCCATTGTATCCAGCAAGCCCAAATTGATTTAAAACAATGCCGCCAAGATATGAAGAGGGATATAGGAAGACCACGAAATGCATAAGAAATTGCTCATATGAAGAAATCAGTAAAACTAGGGAACCTAATAACTAATCGGAGCGCTGAAAATAGAGAACCAGAATACACCAAACTGAGGGTTGTCAAATACACCTATAAAACCCTATAGCTGCAATTTTATCGTGATTTGCTAATGGGGGACAATTTAATAATAGAAAACCCCCCACTGGAACACCCAGATAACCAGAAAAACTCGGCCCAGACAATCCCAAATATGGCAAAACTTCCAAAGGACTTTCAAGGCAGTGGGGACCACCCGATATTTAAAGGAACAGCTTGACCCCGATTGAAGCCCCAAACTTGGGTAAAGGAAATCAAATAAAGCGTTTGTAATTGCTAGGGGCTGTGAGCGGAAAGGAACATAAGACCAGCCATTGCTACATATCATGCTAAAAGGGGACAGCAAACTTACTGGTGGGAGGCTAATCAAACAAGAAGGGCCGGATACATGGAATCATCACTTGGGCAAGGTTCAAAAGAAGTCTGTTTCAAACGAGAAATTACTCTCATCGGACGTGCAATGCAAGCCCAGAATGGAAATCCCCAATTTCTAGAACTGAAACAAGGACAATATGACTGTTCCTCGGAATACCGCTGTCAAGTTTAACGATAATTAGCCAAGATTCGCTCCACACCACGAGTGGATACAGAAGCACGGAAGGCACGAAGGTTTGAAATATGGGTCTGATAACCATTGGATCTTACAACAAAGTCGCAGTGTTGCAGATTGGTACAATTTGGCCATCTTTTTACTGGAAAAGGCTATTATAGCCGAAGGGGAAGTGAGGCCATGAGCCTCATAATAACTAAGGAAAAGAAGAAATAAAGCTAAGTTGGAAGGGAAAAGTAAAGGTTGAAGGAAGCGAGTTAGAAGTGGAAGTGGAAAAAAGGAAATGGAACAACTGAATGGAAATAACAGCGTAAATAAGCAAGTTGGGATGAAGAAAGCAGGTGCCTCATGTGTCCAAATTGCGGCAAAGAGGGACGATCACTCGGGAGCGAATGTTCTTAAAAGGGAATGTTCGTTGTGCACTACCAAGTTGCGCAAGGCAGGGAAAGGGGCAACATCTCTCCTATACTGCCACCACCATACCCCAGCAAAGGAATAGAGGTGGTGTGGTTTTCATTTGCGGATCAAGCCTTGATCATATGGCAAAGGAATTGTCCGAAAAGAAAGGTCGATGGGGGAGGAAGGAAATGCTAATGCTTTGGGAAAAACGGTGGAAAGCTGGTTGGCGAAAACCTAATCCAACCCCCAACGAACAAACCAACTGACATAGGACCTTCAATATGACGGGTTCAAGACCACGTTGGTAGCAGCGGGGGGAATGGAAATACCAAGGTATTATTTGAAATAAAACCTATTAATTTCTCTTCGTTATAAGTTTTCTTATAAATTTATTATAAATATAAATATTTCTAGTTTAAAAATTTTGAAGGAGGAATTTGAGTTCTAATTAAAAATTCAAATTCCTGATGTAATCATGAAAAGACAAGTTTATTAAATGTTGAATTGACGCGTAGGTTCGTTTGTAAAGATCAGTCCGATCAAATCCTGATCGACGATCTATTTGACAAATGAATATGTATGTTATTACCCCATAGGTAATAACGTTTTTTAAATACGGTGATTCCGGGGACGGAATCCTTATAAGGGCAGGGTTGAATGTAATAACCCTAATATATTTTGATAATTATTAAATAAGGAAATTTTACGAATAATTTGTTTTATTTATAATAAAAAAAAAACTTGTTTTTATATAATTATATATTAAAGCAAATGTTGAAATGTAGTTGCCAACGGAAAAAAAGAATTAACATGATATATTTCTATAATATTATATTCTTAATTAATACTAAAAAAATAAAACTTTTTTTAGTTAAATATAATTTTTATTAATTTAGTACTTCATGACACAATATGATTATAACTGTATTTATATAGATAATATAATTGTTTATATTTTTAATTGATTTCTAATAACAAAAATTACTATTCATAATAATTATTAATTTTAAATCTGAAATTTTTATTAAGGATGGTTAGATAGTTTACATATTTTAAACTTATTAACTAAGGACGGTTTTTAATGATTGTAAAGTGGTGAAATTATAGATCACAAAACAAATATAAATTGAATCTTATGGGATAATGAATTTTATAATGGAATTACTAACAATTATTGTAGCGTTAACTTGTAATAAAAAAGGGATAAGGTCAATTGGTTTTTTAATGGGATAATAAATAAAATTTTTTATTTTATTAAGGTAATTCCAAAATGTGACATATAATTTTGGTTAAATATTAATATTTATTATTAGTGGACTGTATGTATAGTTTTTAATGGGAATTTTTATAAATTTTAAAACTATTAATTATTGTTATACTAATTATAATAATGAGTAGTTTTTGTTATTATGGGAAGAAACTTATTTATCTACGTTAAAAATATGTAATTATTAGTAATTTAATTTATTTTTTGAATGACATGTTAATGTATAAAGGGACTGGCACCAAATGGGAAGTTGGGTCCCCCAATTATGTTATATCAGTGGAAGGGAAAAAACCCTAATTTTGGAGAAGAAATTAAAAAATTGCTATTGTCATAAAAAGGCTATTTATGTGGTCTTAACATCCCACAATTTAAAACATTCAGTTAGGAAAACCCCTCCCATAATTTTTGGTGTGTTAGGAATAAAAAACACCCCTATCATTTATTAAATATGCACAATACCTAAAGTGTTCCTTTACATAAAAATTCCAGATCTCAATTCGGCACATCTATTATCAATTCCTAATTCTACAAAGAATACTACGTACTTAATATACACACCATCACAATATAATCCCAATGCAACCCTCCTTATTCAAATTTTTACAACCCACTCCTCATATAGCTATTAAACCACCCCCATACATTTTTTTTAAATAATATTGTTTATCCCCTAAATTTTATCCACTTTTAATACACCCTACGTTATATAACATACCACCTAACCCTTCTTGGGTACCTCCCAAAAAAATATATTATGGGTAAGACAATTTAAGGGTTTTAAATCAAAATTGGAACCCCTCCCAGCATACCCCCTATTGACATCATTGGGACTTAACCCCAAGTCCCACCATCCTACACCCATTATCAATTTAAACGAATCTAAATCAACCCCATCTATAATGTATTTATTTTTATTAATATAAATTCAACCAGCATATTGCCAAACCATCAAGCACAAAATATCCACAAGAGACTTACACCATCTACATTGTTTAGATAAACATTCCCCATGTTTGCACAAAAAAAATAAATCAACTTCAACACCTACAAGCAGTCATCAATTTGGTACCTGCTATAGCCCTATGATTCAGATTCTATACAGCACACAAATTGTCCGGAAATGCCAAAGGCCATGCCACGTACCCAAAAAGGGCCCCTATAAACCTCAATTCCAACCAAAAAGGGCCCAAAGCTCTCTATACCTACCTCTCTTATATCTACACTCTCCCCGACACAATAAATCATCTACCCCTAAAAACACAATATTAACAAAACCCCTCAACAACCTCACTAGTTTTTAATACCAAGGATCCGATCATTTAACCCCAAAGAAAATCCAAGTTGGGTTTAAAAAGGTAATTCAAAATACCTAAATAACCCTAGAACTCTGACCCATTAACTCTTGTTGTTAATGTGATATGATTGATTTAACCAATTTATTGTGTTCATACCTGGATTGTGTATATAGTGTGGTAATTGAGTGATCCATGGGATTTGATCGATTGTATAGATCCCTATACACTCTTCTCCGCACAGCTTTGAAACGATTATTTTTAACCCCAAAAAAAAAAATAAATCTTGTTATAAAAAACATTTTTTTAGAAAAATATGATTTGACAAAGGCAAATATGTACAGTGGCTCATATTGATACATGATGTTTTATAAAAGATGGTTTATTGGTTTGTGTTTATGTGTTTGAAATATGTGTTTACTAGTGCCAACGAATTATTGTTCGTTAATTATTTGCACTTGGAATCATGCTTAAAAATCATGTTTTAATAGCGTTAAGATTTATGAATTTGCCAATAAAGTATAGTGGGAACGAAAACTGGAAGGAAAACTGGTTTCTGGGTAACCCTAGAAACCATTTGATGTGTCTGACAGTGACAATGGTCAGATCCTATAGATCTTGATCTGCTGGTTGTTTTGAATTTGTTTAATGGTACATTGTTGTAGTATGCCACGTGGTGGTAAACAATCTGGAAGTGGTTTATCCCGGACCAATCGATGAGTGAGGATCAAAGTTATTGATGGACAAAGGTCGGGGCTGGGGTGTCGAAACTGCTCAAAAACATTTCTGGGTTTTCCAGAAATGTTCAAGAGCAGATTTTTCGGCCTCCTTTGACCGGCCCCGATTTGTGTTGGTGATGTTGTTTAATTGTACATTATGGTTATTATAAATGTTCTTTGGCATGAAGTTAACATGAGTTGGAACCTTGTATGAACATTTAAGGAAAGCCCAGGATGCAAGTTATTCGGATCTAACGTAACCAAGTCGAACTGTTCTTCAATTCTGGAAAAACCCAGAAATGAAGAACAGCTTCTGACAACTATTCTAATGACCCAGATCGTTACATTATTAATGTTAGTTATGTAAATTTCTTGGTCTATGACTTGTACAAAGCTATATGAAGAACGATCTAGTTACCCATTAGATCACATATAAACAATAATTAAATTTGACCGGAATCAACGGTCAAGACCATGCCTCCCAGTTTCTGACATGAAGATCTGGGCTAAGGCTGCAGAACACACTCAAGAAACACCTTAATAAAAATACACACAACACACACCCCCCCCCCCCACACACCACCCCCCCCCCCGCGACGGTTCTGTCGCTTTTATAGGCCCCCTTTAGCGACGCTTATTTCCGGAAAATAATTTATTTTAATTAATAAATAGAAAAAAATAGTTTTTAATTATTAAAAATACATAATAAATTATGAAAAAATTTATTTTAAAGCAAAAAAAACTAGTTTTTAATTTTTTTAAGTATATTTCCATAAATAATTTAATATTTTTGGAATATTAATGGTTATATTAATTTAATTAATTATAATATTAACTAGATTATGTTTAAAAATGATTTTTAATAATTCCAAAAATCATTTAAAAATGATTTTAATGTTTTAAAAAGTATTTTTAAGTTATATAAAATAAACTTTTAATATTTTAATAAAAATTTCATTAATATTTAATATTAATGATTAAATTAATTTATATAATATTTATATTAAATAAATTATCTAAAAATGGTTTTTATGTTTTAAAAATTATTTAAAAGGCAATAAAAATATTTTTAAAAATATTTTTAAGTTATATTTAATAACTTTTAAATATTTTACATGAAATACATTAAAATCTTAATATTAATGGTAATTATTTAAAATTGATTTTAATACTTGAAAAAATCATTTAAAGGTAATATTAATGTTTTAAAAACATTATGTATGTTATAATAAATAAACTTTTTAATAGTGTGTTGACATGTAGTTCATTAATATTATAATTATTTGAATATTAATGATAATGAAATTTATCTTATTTATTAATATCATTATAAATGCTAATGGATGGACCGAAAAAAAAAAATCATTATAAAATGATTTTAATAATTGGAAAAAATGTTGCAATGGATAAACAAATTATCATAAGATGATATTTAAGTTTCTTGAACAAAGTTTTATTTTAAAAAGAAACTCGTTTATTGTCCGATAATGCAATCAGGACATCAGATATAGTGTCAAACTTAAACCAAAATGGACATAGTTTGACTTAATGAATGTTTTTAAATTGTTTTAATGACTGATATGGATATGTGACAATGTTGTTAAGCTGTCTATAGATTAACTGCAAATAAGCAGTACTATGTGTTAAGTTGAATTATTCTAATTAAAAATAAATAATCTTATTGATGATTGGGACTTCGTTATTAAAGGATAAAAGCTTTTATGCTATATTGTGTAGCAGTAATCAGCGATACCAGGGCAAGTATTCCTAAACCTTATGGCACTACTTTTATTTTGTTGCGAACAGGTATAGGTTGTGATTTGTTCCTATACTCAATCATGAGAATTATCAATTTCAAAGCGATGCTCGGTGAATAATTATTGTTAATTATTCATATCTGTCATGATTCGTTTATTGCAATTTATTCTTTACATTATGAAATTGTACTCAACTTCATTTATTGTTTATTTAATATCTCATTATTACCTTTCATTATACAAGGTGTCCCCACTTTGTATAAACTACTGTTGTTA